>JAKOOJ010000001.1:117000940-117293440 GCA_022577455.1 Arizona elegans
GCCATATTGAAAGTTGACCTTTCCTAAAGCTTTTGTGGATTCTGGAGAAACAAAGGTATAATGGCATGTTGGCAGCAATAGGTATAATGGCATGTTGGCCCTTGTCTTCCATATAAGGAATATTCCAGAGTAGAATAATGGGGTGTATAGAAGTAGGGCTGCAGGTTGTCTCCACTCACAACATTTGGATGACTGAGCATGCCATTTTCATATTAAATATCCCTACTTACACACACAAACTGAAGAATTTGCTCATTGACCCAATAAAGCTTTTTGACCAAAAATCAAATGGCAAACCCTTTTGGATGTTCTAAAGCATCTTGGAAAAAATGTTGCCAGTAAAGTCCATGTGACCCTGCCAAGCAATGAAAAAATTATGAACAGCTTCATATCCTATCCTCCTTCATGAGTTATAATACCATTTTTCTGAGGCTATTTCTCCTGGATATGTCATTCAATGTCACCACAGAGAAAAAAGAAGTTCATATCTCTTTGCTCATTTCCACTTAATGGCAAAGGGAAACAAAGCATTTGAGATGTCTGAACTGAGATGGAATTCAAGCCCAAGTCACATCTGAAATCCTTTGAAGTAGTCTGAAAATTGCCACGGTATCTTTATTAAATCAATATTCTTGGGGTATTCAAAAGTGTATTACAGGGAATAAGAAATCCTTGGTTGGCATTCATTTGAAGATTCAGAGAATTTAGTGGAGAATGTATGTATCAGCATCATCCCAGTGTTCCTGTTCATTCTAGTACATTTCAGGCTGACTATACTATTCTGTAAATAAATTTGGCTGAATATGGAACTCATGGCCATCCATGTTCTGGATGTTCCCAATTGTCAAATTTCTACTGACATTCTGCAATTCCCTTAAAACGCATAATCACATTAAAAAAATCTATTTGCAACTTTTTCTTACAAATAAATATTGATGTCAAGCATTAGAAATCAAGATCAAGAGTGGTTCAGATGAATACAGGTTTATTGCATGCTAACACTCTTTACAAGAATCTAAGCTACTAATGGTCAAAGTAAATTGGTGGTAGATAAGAGTCAAAGAAATTTGAGGTGGTCTGGATTTAGATCTCTTGTGAGCATGAAGGGACTTGAGACTGATAATGCACTTGACCCCTCCCTCGGGCTCATCCTGGTCATCTCTTACAATTGACTGGTATCTTCCTAATATGAATAGTTTTATCTGTAAATTTTCTAATCAGTAGGGATTATTTTTCTCCCCAGAACATGCCTGAAGATGACCAAGAAGAGGGAGTCAAGCTATTCTCCAAATCAATTAAAGGCAAGACAAGAAGCAATAGATAGAAACTAATCAAGGAGATAAGCAACCTAGCACTAATGAGAAAATTCCTAACCATGAGAACAATTAACCAGTGGAATAGCTTGCCTTCAAAAGTTGTGTGTACTCCATCACTGGAGGTTTTTAAGAAGAGATTGAACAATTTATGTAAAATGCTATAGGGTTACTTGCCTGAGCAGGTGATTGGGCAAGAAGATCTCCAAGATCCTTTCCAACTCTTCTCTTCTCTTCTCTTCTCTTCTCTTCTCTTCTCTTCTCTTCTCTTCTCTTCTCTTCTCTTCTCTTCTCTTCTCTTCTATTCTATTCTATTCTATTCTATTCTATTCTATTCTATTCTATTCTATTCTGTATGGATACTGAGGGCTATGATTTCAAGGATCAAATGTCTCATTTTTCAGCATTGTTGTAGTTTTGCTGAATGAGTGGTCCCTAAGTGAGGACTAACTGCACTGGAAAAATACATCTCCAGGATTTATTAAAGGAGCTGCTACCGTTATGTTAACCAAGCAGGAAAAATGGCCATAACATAGGATTGTTATGGAAATCTAGGAATTTAAAATGCTATAATTAGAGCATTACAGATCTGCTCATAACCTCTTGAAATCTGGGGCAAGAGTCCTTTCAGTGGATCTGAGGTGATAAAGCTGTGTTGATTTTAGAACTGAAAAAAAAGTGGCTCAGATAGCATATTAGGTGTGAAGCGTGTGTGTGTGTGTGTGTGATTACACGTGTGAAATTTAACAGATCCAGCGGTGCTCATTTGATTGATTTACCAAGTTTTGCACGTCAAATAAATTTTATTTCTAACAGCTGAAAGTTTTAAGGGTAATAGTTACCAAATAATTACATGATACCTTTCACAATATCCTGTTGAACATTTAATACAGCTGAAGTAAATAAGGCACATGTAATCAAATCCATTATTTTTAATAAAGTTAACCCATGAGCTGTGGTGGTTATAATGCAGTACTGCAGGCTACTTCTACTGACTAACGGCTGCCAGCAATTTGGCAGTTCAAGTTTCACTGGCTCAAGGTTGACTCAACCGTCCATCCTTCTGAGGTGGATAAAATGAGGATCCAGATTGTTGGGGGCAATATGCTGACTCTGCAAACTGCTTAGAGAGGGCTGTAAAAGCACTGTGAAGTGGTATATAAATCTAAGTGCTATTGCTATATAGTTAATACATTTTCACTTTCAAATTCAATTTGCCCATATTTTCTCACATTCAGATTTTTTTAATCTTTGTCTTTTTGCTCTTCTTCCCCACCAAAAGTTGCAATATCATTTGGTATCTTTTAAAGAAAAAAAGTATTCTTTTCAGTCGCTCTCTTTTTTTGCCTGTTCTTTTTTTTCCCCCCTGATATTGTCAAATACTCTCCCTGTAAACATAACCAAAGATTCATGGAGGCATCATCCACTATTCATGGTGATCTCTTGTATCACATCAATTTCTCAACAACCCATCTAAATAGCTTTCCTCTGTTTTGATTTGCTTTTCATCTTTTGTTTTTATGTTCTTCACATATTTCTTTCTTTCTTTCTGTCTTTTTCTTTTTTGCTATGGGGATATCTAAAGATTTTATTAGGCCTACATTCTGATGAAAACTGAACATCCCAATATATGGCTCCCGGTCTAATGGGTAGCCCAGAACAATTATTAACTGGCTTGCATGTTTGTCTGAATTTTGGGATATGCTCCTGGCAGGGTTTTTATTTTTAATGACATAAATATAACTAAAATAATAAATACATACATATATAAAATACCACAAAGTGTCTCTCAGATAAAACCCTTATTTAAAATAATCAAGTCTTTATCAGCGTTTTTTAAAATTACAGAATAATTTGCAACAGTGTGGAATTTGTTTTGAATAAACATAGGTGGAACTGAAATCAATAGTTGGCTGCTATCTTTATTAGAACCACCAAAATATATAGAAGTGTGTGTAGATTTTTGCTGAGTGATGGTGTTCCCTGGAAGCAAAAGACTTTGAAGAAGCAGGATAAAAGAAGTATTGATATATATATATATATATATATATATATATATATATATATATATATATATATATATATGTTGGAGAACATGCCTGAAAATACTGTGGACAGTTAAGAAAGTATCATCAAACAAATCAACCCAGGGTTCTCACTCAAGGCACATATGATAAGGCTCAAATTATGCTACTTCAGACACATTATGTGAAGATCTTGGTCTCTAAAGTAAGCTTTAATGTTGGGAAATGTGGAAGACAAGAGAAGAATAGAAAGAAGAGGGTGACCAGCAATGAGGTGGGTAGGCTCAGTTACAGTAGCTATGGGTGCACTGTTAGAAGATATGAAAGATCAGGTTAAGGACAGATAGTCATGGAGAAAATCTACCCATGTCGTTTACAAAGAGATCATACCAACCTGATGGCACATAATCAATCCATAAAGTAAGATTCTTCTGTCATAAGAAAAAATTGATTTTTTTGTAAAAAAATATTTCTTTAGAAAAGAATTCTGATTTTGTTTTTCCTTAAGTTTCTTATTAAATATTTTGTTATACTGTTAATTGTATTGTATTAGTACTTTAATTTTAGTTCAATTTTAGTGACTTTCAACTTTTACAAAGGTATCTTTGATAGGACATTATGTGTATTTTTGGTCAGAAAAAAGTGAGGACAACTAGCAGGCCGAAGCCTATTGGAAATTCAGTGGTGTGTATCCATTCCCAATGCAATCCAGAAATGATTCCTTTCATCTCCTGCTCAAAAGATGGAAGACTCTTCTAAATGCAATAGATATTGATACGGATTATGTCGGCTTGAGAGAGAAAAAGAGCACTGAAGGCTGAAGAAAGACCATCTCTGAATTCCTCACAAGTGCTTCCGAATCATTTGCTGCTCTCTTTTTGGTAGGAACTGAATGTAGCCATGCAATTACCAGGCTGCAGGGAATCATGATAAAAAACATCCTCCAAGTGCCTTCCCAAGTACTTGAATAGACAAGAGAACAGACAAATCTCTGTTAAGCAAGAAATTTGGTTCTAGACTAAGGAAAAGTCTAGAACTTAAAATCTGGAACACAGGGCTACTGTACATAGATGTATTTGCATTGCAGAAGGGAAACAATGTGTTGTGTATATGGTTTCCATTTTGTCCCCAAGAAGGGTCTAAAGCAGGGGTCTTCAAGCTTGGCAACTTTAAGTCTTGTGCAGCTCCCAGAATTTCTCAGCCAGCTATGCTGTGTTGGCTGGAGAATTCTGGGACTTGAAGTCCACAAATCTTAAAGTTGCCAAGTTTGGAGATCCTTGGTCTAAAGGAGATGAGTCATGTCTGAGAGTCTTCTACCATGTTCAGCCAATGGATGAATTAAGAAGGTAGAGAAGAGAGATTTTCAGTGCATTTTCAGCTAGGAAAGAAGGGCTGAGAAGGTCACCTTCTTGTTATACAAACTGTCTATGTACTGATGTCTGAAACTGATCCAGTATAATTGTATGAGAATAAACGAATGATACACAGAAGGCCTAATATAATAATAAATAAAATATTCCACTTTCTTTTAGCTCCTACTTTATATCACCATCATCATCACCTTCTTCTTCTTTATCATCATCATCATCATCGCCATTGTCTAACCACTGCAAGATGAAGGTCTTTTCCACATATTTCCAATCAATACAGTCCTGAGTTTTCTTTTGTCAATCAGGCCCGCAATACTGCTGATGTCATCGATCCATCTTGTTTCAGGTTTCTTTCATGGATGCTTTTTATCAAGTGGGATCCATTCTAGGACTGCCTTGGCCAACCTGCCATCAGTTCTTCTTGCTATGTGACCAGCCCGTTTTCATTTCAGTTCTTTTAATCTCTTGATGATATTGTATTCTTTTGTTTGTTCTCTAATCCACGTGCAGGTCTTTCTACCTTGTCTTGTAATGCCGAGCATGTATTTTTCCATGGTTTTCCAGAGCCAGGTTATGTTTAATAAATTCACCAAGGAAAGAACACACACACACACACACACACACACACACACACACACACACACACACACACACATATATATATTTGGAGAGGAACTAGACATAGTAGACCACTACATATATCTTGGCCAATGGATCTCAATGGAAGGTGATAGAATAAAGGGAAATTAAATGCCATGTTAAATGTGGTTGGCCAGCATTCAGCAAGCTAAGCATGATTTTCGAGAACAAGCTCCCTCTATGCCTGAAGAGAAAAGTTTTTTTTTATTGCAAGAGTTTTACAATTACATTTTCACCCCTTCCCCCCCCTCCACCCACCCCAAACTTCCCAACCTCCCTAACCCACCCTAACCCTCCCCTCCCCCCGGACTTCCACACAGTATACTCATATCAAAAAGAAAAAAGAAAAAAGAAAAGAAAAGAAAAAAAAACCCTCCTTTATATAAAACTTATATGAAACTTGAACCCCTCCCTCCCGCTTATAAATTTTCATCTTCATTACATTAAAATATTTCTATCTTAATATAATATAATATAACATTTTCAAATAAAAGCTATTTGATACTTCCTAGTTTGATATTTGTTCTGAACATAATCTATCCACTTTTTCCATTCCCATTCATAAGTCTCTTGTGAACAATCTTTTAAATATGCTGAAATCTTCGCCATCTCTGCAAAACTGACCATCTTCAAAGTCCATTCCTCGATCGTGGGCAAAGCTTCATTTTTCCAGTATTTACCTATCAACAATCTTGCTGCTGTTATCATGTACAATATCAATTTTGTTTCACCCAATGTAAAACCCTTAACTATACCCAATAAAAACAATTGTGGAGAAAATTGAATTTTTTTCTTCAAAACATTCTGCATGACCAACCAAATTTTTATCCAAAAAGCCTTAACTTTCCCACAGGTCCACCAAACATGATAATATGTAGCATCTAAACAATCACATTTCCAACATTTTGGCTGAACATTAGGATATATACATGACAATTTTTTGGGGTCTAAATGCCATCTATAAAACATTTTATAAAAATTTTCCCTCAAATTCTGCGACTGTGTAAATTTAACATTCTGAACCCAAATTTTTTCCCATGTTTCCAACATCACTGGTTCCCCAAAGTTTTGTGCCCACTTAATCATATAATCTTTAACCAGTTCAGTTTCTGAATCCCTTTCTAACAAAACATTATAAAGCCTTTTAATATGCATTGGACCTTTCTCCTTAATGTGTCTAACCAATTCTTCCTCATGCAACATAATACCAGTTTTTTGGTCCTCTTTCCATCTCAATTGTAGTTGATTATATTGTAACCAAGTTAAATTAATCCCTTCATCCAACAGTGTCTGTAGTGTCTTCAACTGCCATCTGCAGAAGAGAAAAGTTTTTGATCAGCGTGCTACCGGCTCTAACATATGACAGTGAAACACAGACACTAACCTCACAATATATACAAAAGCTACTTTATATACTCTCTCTCTCTGGGAATGTGTGCGTGTGTGAGAGAGAGTGAGAGGGAGGGAGGGAGGGAGGGAGGGAGGGAGGGAGGAGAGAGAGAGAGAGAGAGAGAGAGAGAGAGAGAGAGAGAATGGTTGCATGTTTTTGAAGGATCGTGATTAAGAATAAAGCTAATATCTCTTTTGAGCTGAGTCAGATTTTTGCTGATTTGATATACACCTCTGTGTGGTTTTCATTACAGTGGGTATAAAAATGGCATTCATGTTGATAGTCACCTGTTTTATTGTCTTCTACTTAGCACTCAATATAAGTTCTAATTTAACCATGCTAAACTTTATGTCTGAAATCTTTTGACCAAATAAAAGCCCAGAACATTACTGAGATATATCAGCTCAAAAATTCTGAGAATTCTATTAAATTGTTACAGTGTTTTCATCATGGCATTTGAATGTCACTTCATTGAATGTGAATAAATATTAGAATCATATCATGAACAAGGCATTCAAGTACTATTTCCTTAGGTTAGTTGGTTGCATGTTATATTTCTTTATATTCGTTGCTTCTACTGTTTGTCTGCCTCACTATGATCATCCACTTCCCAAGCCTCTCCAGTGCCATTGTTTTAGTGCAAAACATTTTTCTTATGACTCTTTCATCTAGTAAATACTTTCATTAAAATGCATTGAATTTTTCCATTGTGATGAATTCTCTTGCCACTGATGCCTGTCATGGAGAAGGCTTACAGATCTTCCCCACAAGGGTTGTTTACAAAGACAGGGTTAACAGAGCCAATTTGCAAACTGTCTTTTAGTTTATGTGTCTGTGCATGTCATTTCCCCCCTCTTTTAAATATTACCAGCTAAAATAGTTTGATGAGAGTGGGGCATCAATGCAAACAGATAATTAGACTATCAGAAAAAGAAAATTGAATGTGTCATATTACTGATGTATTCAACTTATTCTATATTACTTCCTGCTGCAATTACAAGAGAATTTTCTCGATGAGTAACTTCACTCATGCTTGAGAAGTTCAGAGGAAATAACATGAACAGCCCTCATACAAGTGTAAAGATGCATTTACAATGACATAGATTAAGGTGTCTGAAACTTCTGGTCATAGATGGGCCAATGAAATTCTACCTGAACATATAGAGTAGTCTCTTTTCCAATAATTGTCACAATGAGTGTGACATGAAGGATAAAGGCAGAAAGGTAGTACATTTGATCTTGTGGTGGTCATTCGGCAAACTTTGAAAAGTGTGAAGGAGAAAATATGTTTTCATTTATGAGTGGTTCGAAAGGTAGGATCTATTGGCAATGTGGTTTTAAGAGCATGGAGTGAACAATGGGGAAAAACCAGGGGTGAAATCCAGCAGGTTCTGACAGGTTCTGAAGAACTGGTAGCGGATATTTTGAGCAATTCGGAGAACCAGTAGTGGAAATTTTGAGTAGTTGGGAGAACCGGCAAATGCTACCTCTGGCTGGCCCCAGAGTGGGGTGGGAATGGAGATTTTGCAATATTCTTCCCCTGCCATGCCCACTAAGCCATGCCCACCAAGTCACACCATGCCCACCAAGCCATGCCCACAGAACCAGTAGTAAAAAAATTTGGATTTTACCACTGGAAAAAACACAACCTTCAATATTTATTTATTTATTTATTTATTTATTTATTTATTTATTTATTTATTTATTTATTTATTTACTTACTTACTTACTTACTTACTTACTTACTTACTTACTTACTTACTTACCTTATTTATTTATTGGTTCGATTTATATGCCGCCCTTCTCCGGAGACTCAGAGCGGCTTACAATGCGTTAAACAATAGCCTGCTAGTAGGGCTTTTGGCTCCACCTAAGTGGTGTTCTTTTTTATACAAAGTCAGCTTATTGCCCTGCAATCTGGGTCCTCATTTTACCTACCTCGGAAGGATGGAAGGCTGAGTCAACCTTGAGCCTGGTGAGATTTGAACCCGCAGTAATTGCAGGCAGCTGGCAGCTAAGTGCTACTTTAACAGCACTTTAGTCCGCTGCACCATCAAGGCTCCTTAGCTACTCACAGTAGCACAGCTCAAAGCATTTGGGTGTAAGCAAAGAATTAGGATACTTATAACTATGCTTGTTTTAATGCATTTCAAGAAGGTACATGCTTATAACATCCCATATGATTGGAAATTATATCTGTGCATTTGGAAGGCACGAGTTAGCTCCTTGGTGGTTTCTGAAGATGATAAAAACCTTGCTGGATTGATCTGTAGGACCACTTAAAACAACTTTTTCTTCCCCAAGTATCTAATCAGAAACCTATCAAAAGCCCACAACACAACATGAACATACCAGAATCTTCTCATTTATCTTCCCCAGAAACTGGATCTGAGAAACATCCTGTTTTTGATGCTGAAGGTAAAAAAAAAAAACACGCCCTTGCATCCTTGCAAAACTCTGAGTGGTTCTTTATGCGTTATCACAGAAGGAATGCATATTTGATTGCTACCAAATATGCATTCAAAAAGGACAGTCCTACCTGTTCGAAAAACGTACTTGAATAATGCACATGTTCAATTCATTCACATTTTTATATTCTTGAGTGGCACAAAATCAGTGTGAGGAGGGAAAGTCTTGGAAGTTACATATAAAGAATTATGGAAGAAAGAGTGGCAATCATTTCCTGTAATTTCATGGCAGTCTGCAGGCAGTCAGAGAAAAGACATCCTTGAATGTGTGAACATAATTATCTTCACCCAGTTGATTAATACATATGGGATTTATTAACATGTTACAGTTTTGTTTTTTTGTAAATAGTAGATGCTATTTTTTCTGATCTAATATCAATCATTATTTATCATTTATGGTGCTGGGGAATAAAAGTATGCATATGCTGTAATTTATGGACTTGTTTTATAGTATATCGTTATTTATCCAAAATGCTCTATAGCTAACTCCATATTCCAGTTTCTTGAGTACTACTTGAATTAAAGCACTAAAAAAATTATATGAATCACTTTTATTGAATGTGTCCCATTGCAATAAAAGCATGCTGATCTTCTAAAATATTAACCCAAAAAGCACTTGGACAAATTTGGCACCCTATTGCTGATGCCTTTTTGAGCAACTCATTTTTTTAGTCCTTTCAAAGGCAGGTCAAATATGAATCTTTAATATTTCAACAGTTCAACAAAGCTCAAAAACTACATAATTTTACAGTGTTTCTTGTAGGGTTATTGTTTATTTCCTTTTTTCCTCCTGACTATCTGGCATTTGTCCAAAATACCTCCTTGTGGTGTGACCATTAGAAATCCCTCTATCAAACCAACTGGTTTTGATCTGTCTCTCTCTGTTTGGATGAAATTAGATGTGATACTGGAAGAAGTGCCTCTGCCCCAGGGGTGCCATTCAGCAAGTTCTGACAGGTTATGGAGAACCGGTAGTAGAAATTTTGAGCAATTTGGAGAACCGGTAGCAGAAATTTTGAGTAGTTCAGAGAACCGGCAAATATCACTTCTGGCTGGCCCCAGAGTGGGGTGGGAATGGAGATTTTGCAGTATCCTTCCCCTGGAGTGGGGTGGGAATAGAGATTTTGCAATATGCTTCCCCCAGGAGTGGGGAGGGAATGAAGATTTTGCAGTATCCTTCCCCTGGAGTGAAGTGGGAATGGAGATTTTGCAATATGCTTCCCCCGGAGTGGGGAAGGAATGGAGATTTTGCAGTAACCTTCCCCTGGAGTGGGGTGGGAATGGAGATTGCCAAGCCAAGCCAAGCCAAGCCAAGCCATGCCCACCAAGCCCCACCACATCCACCAAGCCCCACCCACAGAACCGGTAATAAAAAAAATTGAATTCCACCACTGCTCTGCCCTATATCAACAGGAATGGCAAGATTGCTCTTATTCTGATTGTGGGGCTGTTAATGGAAACTATTAGAGACATTGTACAAGAGTGGCCACAATGTGTATTCTCTGGTTCTTTAGAAATTCTACACAAAGCAATGCCAGAGGTGATTGCCTGGATACTTGAACTGGACATCCAGGTATGTGGACACTGCCATACTCCCATAGAACTTTTGTATACAACTATGTGGATTGTGTGTCTATGTTTACTTCTTTTCGGTCATGTTCTCATCATGCGCATAGTAAATAAATAATAAATACCATGTCACTGAACTATTTAGGAATATAACAGAAGAAAAACATAAAATAATTAAGAGATTGATTTAGCTATTTTATTCATTTATTATCATTAAAAATATATTCTTAAGACAGGAAGAAGTATTATTATGGCCAGTGGATTGTTGTGCGCAATTCCCTTGGCATCTAGGAGGCTCCTTATCTTAATGACTTGAATGTATTCTTAGATATATTTAAAAAAAAAACAAAATAGGTAGCTGCCTGAGTCAAAGAAAAGTATCAATTTTCAGCATCCTTTTTATTTGCAATAATGCATCTGAGGCCCATAGGATCCACAAGAGAATTCATACAGTCAAGATGGTGATTGCCAATGTATAATAGAAGCCCTATGCCTTTTTATATATGAACAATGACAGCATGGATACAAAGAGGGAGGGGGGCTTCAATTGTGCACTCACAATCACCATCTTACTTACCACCCCACAGTTACCCTTGTTTAGGCCACAGAAAGGTTCCAGATCAGTGGTGGGTTGCCCCTGGTTTGGACCGGTTCGCAAGAACCAGTAATAAAACTGGTGGGAGGCTCTGCCCACTGACCCGGATGTCATCATAGGTGATCTGCGCATGTGCAGAAGAGTGCATGCGGACACGATGCGAACCGGTAGTAAAGGTAAGTAGAACCCACCCCTGTTCCAGATGCATTCTCACAACATGCTTTTGTGCTTTATTGAAGATATGTCTCTCTATCTTAAAACAATGAACCAAACCCTAAACTACAAATGTGTTTAGAATGACGTGTGGAGAACAGCAGTTACTATATAGTATATGTGTGTGTTACTGTATTACAAATGACAACTTCATCATTCTATCACCTGGCGTGTCATCGGGCCACCTTGGACTTTCATTAGCTACTCTGTTCTGGTTAGTGGTGGGATTAAAATAATTTAACAACTCTTTCTATGCCCTAATGACCGGCTGGGTGGGTGTGGGATGGTGGTCATGGTCAGGGGGTGTGACAGGCAGCACTCGGCCTCCTGTACCCCCCTGGGAACAAAAACAGGCCATGGGGGGATGAGCCATACCGTCCCATGCCCCGTTTGGGGCCTAGGAGGCTTCCTTAAAGCCTTCTGGGAGTGAAAATGGGCTGCAGGGGGGTACTGCACCCCATGCCCCATTTTGGGCCTAGTAGACCTCCCTGCACTTACCTTGGAGCCAAAATAGGGCACGTGGGGACTCCTGGAAGGGGCGGGGCAGGAAAGGGTGGGACCAGCCAGCAATTTAACTACCAGTTCGTCCAAACCAGCCCAAACCAGCTGAATCCTACCTCTGGTTCATGCTAACATTCTTAACAAATACGAGTACTGAATTCAAAGGTAAAAAATAAACATAAGTTTTAATTCCTTCTCTTCCTCAGGAAAACATATCTGAACATCCACCAGATTCGGAAACCATATGTGAACATCCATCAGATTAGAAAACCATGAATGTGCTGTTTTAAGGAAATCTTCTCTGAACCCAAAGGTTGCACCATATTCACAGAGCTTCTAGTGGACAGATGATATTACCTAGTTTGGTAATGAAAAGTCTATAGGAAAACAACCAACCTCAGAGAGCACCAAGGACACCCCAATTCAGTCCTGAGTTACAGATACTCTCTTCTGAACTTTAGGAACTTCAGTCTGTATATCTTTGGAAGAAGTACAGACTGGAAGAAAAAATGACGAAGGTTATCTTATCAGAGGAAGTTGGTTTAACATATAGATTAGAGGCAGGTTTCACTACAGAGAGGTAATTAGACCTATTAAGGAAATAACTTTGATTGCAAAATATTGTAACCAGTGGTAGAATTCAATTTTTTTTACTACTGGTTCTGTGGGCGTGGCTTGGTGGACATGGTGTGGCTTGGTGGGTGTGGCTTGGTAGGCATGGCAGGGGAAGGATATTGCAACATCTCCATTCCCACCCCACTCTGGGGCCAGCCAGAGGTGGTATTTGCCGGTTCTCCGAACTACTCAAAATTTCCACTACTGGTTCTCCAGAACCTATCAGAACCTGCAGAATTTCATCTCTGATTGTAACCAACAATACACAATGATTTTAGAATCATATACGCCATCCAGAATCCTCAAATGAAACTCATATCATAGATATTGAATGCATAATGCAGCAATTTTAAGAGAATGTGCTGAAATAAACATTTTTTTAAGATGTGATTAAATGCTGGAAGTGTTCAATGGTGACATATAATGACTATGTGATCTGTTAAAAGGAAAAACCTTTTAAACTAATCAATCTCCTTCCAGAACAATTTATGCCAATGGTTTTTAAGATGAACCCATCTCAAATGGGGGAGGTGACAAAGAAATATATCAGAGGTGGCTGCCATAGGGATAAATTTGCAGAGCTAGAAAATGATGCTTTGAAGAAGTCCTCTAAAATATGTATTTTCAGAAGATGTTAAAAAATTATTTTGCAACTCTTAAGTATAGTCCACTAGCAATGTCTTCCTCCTTCATACAGTAAATTTTGATACCAGACCAAACGATATCAGTCTATTTTAACCTTTTTTGTACTATCAATGATTTATGAAAATAAAATAAAATAAAATTGAGGTTATATTTTAACAATCTCAAAAATATGTTTAAATGTTGTTGAATCTCTCTCCCTCTCCCTCTCCCTCTCCCTCCCTCCCCCCCCCTCTCTCTCTCTCTGTGTGTGTGTGTGTGTGTATGTGTGTGTGTTTCCTCTGCATCTTCATTTAAATGCTTAAAAAAAGCCACTTAGGCTATCACAGGTGCATTATGGAATCTTGAGGTGCTTCTTTTATGGAAGTTTAAGTACCAAATTGACTTAAGCTTTATATATCTTAAATAGTAGGAAGGTTGGTATACAGCAGGGGTGGGTTCTACTTACTTTTAGTACCGGTTCGCAACAGGATCTAAAGTAAGTCTTAAATTCTAACTATTTTACATCATAGTATATTATAGCAAAATAAAAAAAAAGAATCAAAAAGCAAAGACTTACACTTTAGTAAACTAGACTTACTAGTTTAGTTCCAAGTATATATAATGTCACAAGCTGGTGGCAACAGCTAGCCCACTTAATCTTTTATTTATAAAAGTCAGAGATGGGTTTGCTTATTATTTAGATTGGAAGTCATCAAGATTTTAGGGCTATAAACTAGACTGGGAAATGGAAAAAAAAAAAAAAAGGAGTAAGGCGGTGAGAATTCATCTCAGCAGTGTTGCCAAGATAACGAAATATACAAGTCACACAAATCTCTGGAATGTAGCTCAACTCGAAAGATTTTACTTATGTAAGACATTCAGAGGTCTTAATGCAGCTTGGCAAATATCAATTTAATGCAAATTGTTGCAAGATCATTATAAGATGAGAACATAAACCAAACATTTCTGGAAAATTTGGATTTTTAAGTAAGCTCAGATTGGCAGGATGCACACAAAATATTAATGCAGAGAAAACATCCGCTCCCATGGACCAATTATATTAAGTCTACTTAAAAAAAAACCCACATATCTTTCAAACTTGCTACGTTTGGAAAATTTTCCGTATCACTAAATTAAGACTGAATCTGGTAAATTAAGAACTTGGCAAATGCTAATTGGTTTATAAATAAAACAAGCTCAATAAAATCATAGTTATTTATTTTTTTTTTTACAAAAAGAGTCTTACAGATCATATAGACTTGAAAGCAAAAAGCAGCATACTGCACACACACACACCAGTGGTGGGATTCAGCCGGTTTTGTCCAGTTCAGGCGAATCGGTAGCTGCCGCTGTGGGAGGCTCCGCCCACCCACCCGGACATCATCACTTCCCGTTTTTGATGCTCTGTGCATGCGCAGAAGGTCCTGCACATGTGCAGAGGTGGTGCGTGCACTCACATTTGCGAACTGGTGCTGAAGGTAAGTGAATACCACCCCTCTCTCACACACACATTAACACACACATAAAACTCAAGCAAGAATAATAGTAATCTTCTTTAATGTACTAGTTCTTCAATAATGTTTATGCAGGCAGCAAATTAAGTTCATTAATTGGTTATCTCAAGCAATTGATTGTCCTCAGTTTACCTAGGTGAGTTTGTATACCGGATCTGGGGACCCTTAAGTTGAATAACGAGACTCCTTTAGTTACTAGGTCCAAGAATAGATCTGCAGTTGGGAGACAGACAAATTAAAACCAAAAAGAAGGTGTCTATATTAAAAGAGGAGTTCTTCATATTGGAAGAACAAATGAAGCTGGAACCAGGAACGTCAGATGCACAAACACAGAAAACCAATTTTAGTTAAGGCACCAAGCTAAAAACTGGGAGTCCATGAGTTCAGATCAGTGGTGAAATGTAAAATTTGTTACTACCAGTTCTGTGGGCATGGCTTGATGGGGTGGGTGGGTAATGTGACTGAGTGGGCATGGCCAACTTTTTTTTTAACTTTTAAAACCATTTTTTCTACAACCTCTTCGGCCAAAGAGGTTGTAAAAAAATGCCTTTAAAAGCCTCTGACAATCCCAGCTGAGTTGCCTGATCGTCAGAGGCTTTTTTTTCTTTTAAAAACATTTTTTCTACAACCTCTTTGGCCAAAGAGATTGTAGAAAAATTGCTTTTAAAAGCCTCTGACGATCCTAGCTCCGCACGATCATCAGAGGCTTTTTTTTCACTTTTAAAAGCATTTTTTCAGCCAAAGAGGTTGTAGGAAAAATGCTTTTAAATTTTTTTTAAAAAAGCCTCTGATAATTGTGCGGCTCAGCTGGGCCCGTGGGGGGGGGGGGGTGGTTGGGATTTTTGCTACCAGTTCTCTGAACCACCCGCTGCTATTGCTACCGGATCAGGCATTTCATCCCTGGTTCAGATCCTACCTTAGTCATAAAAGCCAGCTGGGTGACTTGGGCCAATCACTCTCTCTCTCTGCCCAACCCACCTCACAGGATTGTTGTTGTAGGGAAAATAGAAGGAGGAAGGTGTCAAATATGTTTGCTGCCTTGACTTATTTGTAAAAGTAATAAAGGCAATAGATAGATGATAGCTAGATAGGTAAGTAGGTATATGATATACAGTATATATAGATAATACAGGTGAAACTCGAAAAATTATAATATCGTGCAAAAGTTCATTTATTTCAGTAATGCAATTTAAAAGGTGAAACTAATATATGAGATAGACTCATTACATGCAAAGCGAGATAGTTCAAACCTTGATTTGTCATAATTTTAATTATTATGGCTTACAGCTCATGAAAACCCCAAATTCACAATCTCAGAAAATTAGAATATTACATGAAATCAATAAAACAAGGATTGTACATAGAACAATATCGGACCTCTGAAAAGTATAAGCATGCATATGTACTCAGTACTTGGTTTGGGCCCTTTTTCCATCAATTACATGCCTCACTGAGGCGTGGCATGGATGCTATCAGCCTATGGCACTGCTGAGGTATTATGGAAGACCAGGATGCTTCAATAGTGGCCTTCAGCTCTTCTGCATTGTTCGGTCTCATGTCTTTCATCTTTCTCTTGACAATGCCCCATAGATTCTCTATGGGGTTCAGGTCAGGCGAGTTTGCTGGCCAATCAAGCACAGTAATCCCATAGTCATTGAACCAGGTTTTGGTACTTTTGGCAGTGTGGGTAGGTACCAAGTCCTGCTGGAAAATGAAGTCAGCATCCTCATAAAGCTCATCTGCAGAAGGACGTATGAAGTGCTTCAAAATCTCCTGGTAGACGGCTGCATTGGCCCTGGACTTAATGAAGCACAGTGGACCAACACCAGCAGATGACATGGTTCCCCAAATCAACACAGACTGTGGAAACTTCACACTGGACTTCAAGCATCTTGCAGTGTGTGCCTCTCCATTCTTCCTCCAGACTCTGGGTGCTTGGTTTCCAAATGAGATGCAAAAGTTGCTCTCATCAGAAAAGAGGACTTTGGAGCACTGAGCAACAGACAAGTTCTTTTTGTCTTTAGCTCAGTTAAGACACTTCTGACGTTGTTTGTTGTTCAGGAGCGGCTTGACAAGAGGAATACGACATTTGAAGCCCATGTCCAGAATCCGTCTGTTTGTGGTGGCTCTTGATGCACTGACTCCAGCCTCAGTCCACTCCTTGTGAAAGTCCCCAACACTTTTGAATGGCCTTTTCCTGAAAATCCTCTCCAGGATGCGGTCATTCCTGCTGCTTGTGCACCTTTTTCTTCCACACTTTTTCCTTCCACATAACTTTCTATTAATGTGCTTTGATACAGCACTTTGGGAACATCCAACTTCTTTTGCAATTACCTTTTGAGGCTTTCCCTCCTTATGGAGGGTGTCAATGATTGTTTTCTGCACAACTGTCAGGTCAGCAGTCTTTCCCATGATTGTGATTCCTACTGAACCAGACTGAGAGACCATTTAAAGCAGTGGTTCTCAACCTGTGGGTCGGGACCCCTTTGGGGGTCGAACAACCCTTTCACAAAGGTCACCTAAGACCATTGGAAAACACATATTTTCAATGGTGTTAGGAATAACTTTCGGTTGGTGGTCACCACAACAGGAAGAACTGTATTAAAGGGTCGCGGCATTAGGAAGGTTGAGACCCACTGATTTAAAGGCTCAGGAACCCTTTCAAGGTGTTATGGCTTAATTAGCTGATTAGAGTGGGACACTTTGAGCCTAGAATATTGAACCTTTTCACAATATTCTAATTTTCTGAGATTGTGAATTTGGGGTTTTCATGAGCTATAAGCAATAATCATCAAAATTATGACAAATCAAGGCTTGAACTATCTCACTTTGCATGTAATGAGTCTATCTCATATATTAGTTTCACCTTTTAAGTTGAATTACTGAAATAAATGAACTTTTGCATGATATTCTAATTTTTTGAGCTTCACCTGTATATAGATAGATGATAGATAGATAGATAGATAGATAGATGATAGATAGATAGACAGATAGATAGATACATAGATAGAGATAGATGATGGATGGATGGATGGATGGATGGATGGATGGATGGACGGATGGATGGATGCATATCAACAATATCATTGATACCAATGCATGCCCCTGTTACCCATATAATAGACAAAAATACTTCAGAATTCTGCCATTAATTGCAATGTGATAAATGCAATATCAAGAAAGGAAGAAGTCAATCTAAGATCAAGTGAAAAGTTAGTGGAAAATTTGGAATCATGGGGAAGATTTTGACTGGGTGAAATAAATAATTCAAGAAATGAGTTCATTGAGTTTTGCAAAGAGAATTCTTTGTTTATTGACAACACCTGCTTCCAGCAATATAAATGTAGACATCACATGGATATCGGGTGAATAACCCTGGAATCAAATAGAATCAGTAATAGGAAATCAAGGGTGGAGAAATACAATCCAGTCAGCCAAAACAGTTTTCAGGTGCAAGCTGCAGAACAGACCCTAAATTACTGGTGTCAAATATATGGGTTAAACTTGGAAGATTAAAGAGAAAAGGTGTGCCAGCAAGGTATGCCCTGGAGAATATGCAGTCAGAATACAAGATCAAAGTAAAGAACAGCTTTAGTTTGCCTAATTTATGCAAAATTAACTTGAGGTGCTATGGGAAGAGATAAGAGAGATTGTTGAAAACTAAAGTGAAACCCCCCCCCCCACACACACACAATTTCAAAGATGAAAAGATCCAAGTGGCTTTCAGAAAGAAGCTAACAGGATAGTTGGGGAATCACAACAGTTCAAAGTAATGGGCAAGAAGAAAGATGCATGACTATTGAGCACACTTTTCCAACCCCATGTAAGAAAAGTCAAGGAAAAGTATTTTAGTGAGGAATATCCACAACTAGAAGAATATAAGAAGAACATGAAAAGAAGATATTTTTTTATGAAGGTCAGAGAAACTATAGGAAACTTTGCAGCTAATGCTGAAACATGCAGGGAACTGATACAGTCAAGACCAAGGCAGAAATAAAGACTAGACTGAACTCTACTCTTTTGTAGAGAGGAGGGTGGGAGGGAGGGAGAAACAGAGAGAGAGAGAGAGAGAGAGAGAAAGACAGAAACAGAGACACACACACAGAGAGACAAAGACAGAGAGAGACAGAGAGGCAGAGAGAGACAGAGACAGAGACAGGGAGACAGAGACAGAGAGACAGAGAGATAGACAGAGAGAGACAGAGAGACAGAGACAGAGACAGAGACAGAGACAGAGAGACAGAGAGACAGAGACAGAGACAGAGACCGCAAGAGCATGAACAAGCTAGCATATGTATATGACTGAATCAAGGATAGTTTGGAAGAACAAAAAATGTATGGGGAGATACAGTATAGATAGTCCTTGACTTACAACCATTCATTTAGTGACCATTTAAAATTACAACAACACTGAAAAAGTGGCTTATGACCATTTTTCACACAACTATTGCATCTTCCTGATAGTCATGTGATCAAAATTTGCCACTTGGCATCTGGCTTATATTTATAATAGTTAAGGTGTCCTGGGGTAATGTGCCCTTCTGACAAGCAAAATCAGTGGGGGAGCCAGATTCACTTAACACAACAGTGTTACTAATTTAACAACTCTGACAAGAAAAGTCGTCAAATGGGGTGAAATTCACTTAAAAACTGTTTCACTTAGCAATGGAAGTTTTGGGCTCAATTGTGGTCATAACTTGAGGACTACCCATAGTGAATGGTACTGGTGCAAAAAAGATTTCTTTTTATTTTCTCTTATCTCCTGCACTTATTTAATTTATTTTCCTTATTATTTTTCCCTGCCCTTTATATAATACTAATGATAGTAATAGAGTTTTGGTATATGTCAGAAAGAAAAATACCACTCACCAAAGATACAACCCTTGAATTATCTTACGCTACAAAAGAAGGAGTTCTATTAGAATAAATACAGAAGATTTTATGATCTAGAGATAGCAAAAGGTTGATACATATATCAATATCGAAAATGAAGAACTGAGTAAGACTGTGATAATTGCCAAACCATTGTATTAATTTATTATGCAAACAAAGTTTTGTTTAAGGTCTTAAAAAAAAAGAGAGGAGGAATATAGGGAGAGAGAAATGCCAAATGAACAGGCAGTGTTAGAAAAAGCAGAGGAATATGAGTTCAGATAGCTAATTTAAGAAAGATAATGAGGACAGTAATATAATACAAGAAAGATTTACCTTTTCTTAATTGAGTATAGCAAACATTTGACTATATAGATCACGCCAGAATATGGAATATATTAAGGGTACCATGATATCTAATTATTTCTTTCCTGAGGAAGTGTTACAGTGAACAAGAAGCTACTGTAAGAATTTAATTTAGAGAAATACAGAAGGAATATTATAAGAATGACACAACTAGAACCACTGATAAAAATGGAGCTCAAAATGCTTTTGGATATGCAGATGATACTTCTTTGTTCAATAAGAGCAAAATGCACCTGAGGGTTGAACTGTGAAGTTCTCTGAGCTTGGTGGTTTGTTTGCAAACATTCATCACCCAACTAGGTAATATCAGTGGTGGGATTCAATTTTTTTTACTACCAGTTCTGTGGGTATGGCTTGGTGGGCATGGCATGGCTTGGTGGGTGTGGAACCGCTTGGTGTGGCAGGGGAAGGATACTGTAAATTCTCCATTCCCACCCCACTCCAGAAGAAGGTTACTACAAAATCCCCATTTCCTCCTGATCAGCTGGGACTCGTGGGGGACAGAGAATAGATGGGCAGGGGCCAGTCAGAGGTGGTATTTATCAGTTCTCTGAACTACTCAAAATTTCCACTATCAGTTGTTCAGAACTGGTCAGAACCTGCTGAATACCACCTCTGGGTAATATCAACCATGTGTAAAATGAAATGTCTGCAAGCAAACCATCAAACTCACTAAGAAATCTATCCTCTTCTTAGCTAAAAGTAAAGAAGACATAGAAGAGTCCATGATGAAAATGAAATTGGAAACTGAAAATCAGGGTAATGTTAAATTTTAAGAAACAAAATTAACATCGACTTGTCTTCTTAGTAAACCTATAGTTGATGGCAAAGAAGTGAAGGATGTAGATAGTTTGTTTTTTTGAGTGCAGGGTTAGCTGAAGGTGAGCAAAATGCTAAAGAAGTAAAAAAAGTAATTACTGGAGATAGTTTCTTCAATAATAAAATGCCTGAAAAAATTAAACCAAATGAAGGATGACTGCTTCCTTGAGATGATGATCTTCAAGCTATGGTAGATGGATGTGATATAAAATAAACTGAAAAAGCTATGTTATTACTGGAGAAAAGTTAGTTGCCAAGCATTTGTCTATGTTATCACTAACAATTAGGCTAATTCTGTGGCCTTATTACCCTATTCACTGCAGTTCTAAGGTTCCTCTCAAGTATAATTAGAGGCTTTCATCACTACAAGGTTACTAACCTCTGCTGAAGATATTCAGGGAGGTGGCTGAAGATGTTCAGGGAGTAGGAATAGTTTGGAGAAAGGAGAAAAGTCAAGGAGTCTACAGAGGTTACTTCAAGTTTTCTTGAATCCTAGGGAATAGAAAATAATGAAAGAAACAGCTCAGAGAACAGAGGAAAACTGAAGAATAGAATTCTTAATGTTAAAAGGAATTTGGTCCAGTGGGTTAAGACATCAGGCTAGAAGCCAGGAGACTGTGAGTTCTAGTCCTGATTTAGGCACGAAAGCTGGCTGGGTGACTTTGGGTCACTCACTCTCTCTCAACACAGCTTATAAACTTGGTGCAATTCACAAAGTTTCTGTTGTGGGGAAAATAGGAGGAGAAAGGAGTATTGTGTGTATTTGCCTGCTTGCATTATTTATAAAAAATAATAAGGGTGAGATATAAATAAATAACTAAACTTTGCTGATCTATCTTGGTGTCATTACGCTACCATTTCAGGAGATGTAGGTGAGCGCAGAGATAATCTTAAAGAATGAATGAACAATCCCTGGGATGAAAGAGGGGTTAAAATTCAAAATAACCCCACTTTGATTGATTGGTATAAGAGGGAGCAGAGAAAAATTCTTCCAGGCTTTCAAGATCCTGTTATTATATCCTACAACAAATACAAAGAATTCCAGCTGTTCTTGTGGTTTCTATTTCCTGATCTGGTCTACTTTGAATGGATATTTCGACAAATTATTCAACATGTTGATGAATTTTGACTGTTTACAAATAGTACGCTAGTCCTATGACTAGAAAAGAAAAATCTCAGATTCAGGAAAGGTGTTTATCGTATTATGGAAGACTAGAATAATTCTAGTTTTATTTCAGCCTTTATGTAAGAAAAATATATCAAGCAAAAAAAAAAAAAGATTTTTCAGATACATACACACAAAAGCAGGATTCATTAAATATAAAAGTGGGAAAGGTAGTGCATGGACACACGTGTGGATGTACATATTAAACATCTGATTCAAGACAGATTCATTTGTTTCTTAGTACCAGTTAAAGACTGGGAACTTAGTTCAAAGAAGCCAAACATCATCTGCAGGAATTGGGTTACAAATAAATACATTCTGGTTTTTCTGAATGATTAAGAGAAATGAAATATTACCAGAACGTGACAGCTTAGCCACATTCTTTTTTCCCACATTGAAGGTCATTTTATATCAGAGTCCCATAGAGGTAATTAAGAATATATTAACTTTTGCATATATTACTTTAAATTCAACACCACGACCAAAGTTCACCTGGAAGTATATTTAACATAATTATGAATCTGTGACTTGGTTAAAAAATAGCAACAGTGGGGAAAAAGAAGTGTTGCTTTTTGCTGCTTGCTTCTTGGAGAAATTTATTGCTTTTCTGTAACCTAGATGACATTTTATAAAACTAAAATCTGTACTTTGGTAAAATACAGTAGCTAAAATCGGCAGATTTGCATTTAATATTGAAACGTTTTTGTTTTGCTCCAATACTTTGGTTGGAACAGAATTAATACTAAAATCTGCATTATATATGCATTCAAAATATTTCAATACCCTGTTTTGGGAATCTTACAAAAATCAAATGATCGTTGCATTTGGATTTGCATCCTGGTTTAAGATATAAAGATCGTATTACTTCATGTGTATCATAAATGGCAAAGAAGAGATTTATGACAGATTGTCTATATATTTGATAAATCCGATAATTTTCCTGTAAGCAGTTGAGTAAGCATTTGATTGGCTGTGCCAAAAAGTAACACGGTTGCTGAAAATTCGGATTGCACGCTATCGTGAGGGAAGGAGTAAACCCCAACTAATTGCACCAAGCTAATAGTTTTCAGTGGAGACATATTAAAAGAGTAAAAATGGCAGCTTAAGAGGTCTGCAATGAACCCATCATCCTAATAGTTGGGAAGGAAAATTCTCTTATACATGCTGCTGCCTAAATCACGATAAATCAGCATTAACTTAAAATAATTAGACATCCCAACATGACAATAAAGCTAGCTTTAGCACATTTGCTGGTCTTTCTTTCCCCCCACAAAAGGGCTGAAAGCATTTTTACAAATGTTATTTTAATCGTCGAAGACGCTGTTTCAAAATGATCATTTCTATAGAAAATATGGCATGGTATTTACAAAGCAAAATGTTTTTTAATACCCTGGGTGCATTTATATATAATTTTCATTGAGTGGGTTGGGTTTCATTTTAGCTCAAAAGCTGAAAAGTTGGTTTCTTTTCCAGTTCCTTTTGTGAGGCTCCTGACAAACGCAGAGGCTACATATTTGTCAGAGTCTATTTTCTAATGTATTCTGTTTATCATCATTTCTTTGTCATCATATAGGTGCTATTTTGGTTGCTCTAAAGAAGGTGCTGCTGTCAGATTTTCCATTACAAGCACAGATTCAGCAGGAAAGGAGGGGGGAGGGAGATGTAACCTGCCCATTAAAATCATCTTTGAGATGAAATTTGGCAGACAAGTCTCAGCATAGAAGTGTTTTTCTTCCTAGCAGAATGTAAATGGGCTTACTCATTTTTTTTCCCAAGCCATTTTTTAAAGGTAGAGGAGGAAGAAGAGAAGAAGGGGAGGGAGGAACAAAGAGAGAAGTTAAAGGTATTCTGAACCATATAATGCTGGATAATAGTTTGAAGCAAGTACATAGGTGTTTTTTTTTTTTTATTGCATTCAAATACTTCCAAACGCCAATGGATAACAATTTCCTTTCACTACAAACACATAAGATCCACTTTCTAAAAGTATGTTGACAATTTCATGACTTTTTCAGCTACTTGTTATACATTTACAAAGCAATAAGTTAACTGCTGAATTCTGACAAAGATATAATATCAAACTAACTGTTGTGGAAATCTGTGATAGATGTTGACAATGCATGCATTTTTCAACATCAGATAAATATTTGTGCGACGGGGGCTTCAGTTCAGCTACGAGAGAGAGCTTAATGCAACACTATTCAAACTTTATAAGCTCTTTCACCCACTCTTCTCTATTGCAAAACTGTTCCTGAAGACCCTACAGAGTGTTAAGAAACGTATAAAATGGCCTCCAGAATCCACAATAGTATATATGTATGGGGAGTTCTACTATGTGTCCATTTAGTTCTGTGCTTGACAACATGTGCTGATCCTGAATTACATTATCCCAGCTCTTAAATAATGTGAAGAGAAGTAGGACGTCTTTTGGGGAGCAGAGAGAGGTACACATACCATAGCTTCATTCCTCCTCCTCCTCCTCCTCCTCCATTCTTCTTCTTCTTCTTCTTCTTCTTCTTCTTCTTCTTCTTCTTCTTCTTCTTCTTCTTCTTCTTCTTCTTCTACTACTACTACTACTACTGCTACTACTACTACTACTACTACTACTTTGGGTGTCGAGGGAAATACAAAGTTCTGGTTATTTGATGATGTTGTAGTGTGTCTTTCATGTTGTCCCTACATCTTCTTTCATTGCTCTGACTGGTTTTAAATTTTAAATTTTATTTTATATATTTTATTATTTTATTTTATTGTTTTATTTATTTTATTTTATTATTATTAATTTGAAAATAGTCATGCCACTCCCTGCATCTCCAGAGGCCACATAACTCTCAGGAGAGTAAAATGACATCGGTGATTAGATCACATAATCTCTCCTTAAGACTCCACAAGAGCTTGATTCACTGAGGGCTGGGGTCGGATGCTGACTTGCCTAGCTATGTAGTAGTTATTTAGGGGCCTTGGCTATGAACAATGGATCTTCTGCCAGCCAGAGTGGGATAGTGGCCACCTTGCAACTCCTCTCTTTCCTTCTGTCCTTTAACAAGCTTCACAGAAGCTGACCCAGCAACTTGTTTCAGAATTTCTGGAGTCCAATCTGAGTGGCTACCAGTTTTATTTCAAGTTGGTGGAGAGGGCAAAGTCAAAGGGGATTATATAGAACTTCTTATATTTGGCCATAGGCACAAGTCTTAAGGAATAAAACAAAGACATTTATTTAAACAGTTTCAATAATCAATTCCTACTCAATATCTCATTTACTCATTCTTATATACTGTACGTCCCCTCAACCTGGCTGAACAGCACTGTGTTTGAAGAACACCCTCCATGCAGCAGATGAGTGACCCGGTCAGACGTTTTCTGACCAGCCTGGGATTCCATCTTTTATAAGCCTGCATAAATTCCCAAATATTTTCCCTTAGCAAATAATCTCTTTTCTGGAAGAATTTGCTGTTAAATAGCTTGTCTATAAGTACATCTTTCTCTTCCCAATCATGTTATTATTCATCTATATCCCTTCCTGCTCCTTACCATCTTCTGTGGATGCAAATTGGTGCCTGACTTCCACAGTTATAAATGGTATCTCTGGTCATTTATAACAAATTTCCATTGCATCTTTAGCAAAACTTTTGGGATTGATTATAGACTAACTGCCATCTGCCCCAAAACAGATGCCGGAGTTCTCAAGGATAATGTTGCAAAATACTTTGAAGACAAAATGATCCACTGTCATGCTGACTTGAGTGTTGCTTTTGATGTCTATTGAGTGGTGCAATGCACCATTTGCTCCTATTGAGTGAGATTTTTTTAAAAAAAATAAATCTGAAGATGAAGACAAGATCCTTGTTCATCTTGCTGAATTGTACATGTTGAGGAAAGTGGGGCTGGGTGTGTTTGTATTTTAAAGTTATTCCAGCAGTCAAAAGAGTAGGTAATATGATTGAGAGTCCATTCAGTTGTCCAGAGTCCACTCTGAAACAAGGGAATACAGGGTCATACAAAGAAAAAAAAGAATATTCTTTTTGAATAAGGCAAATGATTGAGTTGAGTCTTTGACTACAGACATTCGACGAGGTGTGGGGGGGGCTGAGGAGATACACTTAAAATTGAGGCAGGTGGAATTTGGACCTTCATGGAGCTTAACTCTAGACCAAAGTTTCCCAATTGTGTTATAAAATGATGATGTGAATGTATGCCTTCAAAACAATACTGACTCATGGTGGCTGCCTGAAACTTGCAGATTTTTGTTTCTAAGAGCTGAGAAAGTTTGACTGGCCCAAGGTCACCCAGTTGGCTTTGTGTCTAAGGCAGACTAGAACTCACAGTCTCCCTAGAATCTAGCCTGATGTCTTAACCATTATACCAAACTGGCTCTTAAAATGACATTATCTTCATGCTTTTCAGTCTAGATTTAGCCCTGGAATCACTGTGGACATCTAAATGAATGACTGAGAAGTGTGGTTCTGCTGATTATGCTTTATATTTCAGTACTTCTTGAGTTAGCCAATCTTTATTTTAACCATTGACCATTATAAAATAACATTAGTTGTTGATTATTTATAACCAACCTAATATTAACAGTTTAGCCTATAAGCAATGATAAATAACTACCATTTATAATTATTAACATAAAAATAAAAACATATCATTAGAAAAGTAAAATGAGGATTATGGAAACCACAGTTTAATACAGTGAAGTATTAAAATGTGTGATACAAATTTTAATCTATTAAAAATTATGGAAAAATAGCTGACAAATCAATATAAAGTCACTAATCCTAAAATCTATGTATACTCTATAGTTTGGTATTAATGTTATTGCATAAAAAGCAATAGCAGTACAAACTAAAAAGCTAAACAACTAGAAATAAATCAGCACAAATACAAATGTAAAGGGATAATTTTTGTTCGGTCCAATAGCCCTAATGGCTATGAATGACTAAATGAATTATTGTGCTCATGGACTGTAACATAAACCAAATAACTCCCTAAAATTACAATCACTAATCACTGCTGACCATTTGAGGGGGAGGTTTACACCCAACGTAGCAGAATTTTACAACATTTAAATAATAAAATTATCTTTGTCATCTAGCAAATTGTGTGAAGAAAGACTTTTAATATCTTTGACAATAGCATGAATAGCATGAATGTAGAACTGGGAACACTGAGTTATTATGACTTTACAGCATAATTCAGTGGTTCTACTCCCATTCAAAAGTGTCAGAAAGTAGCACTAGGTGCGTGTATTTCTGCACCCTATTTTGTCTCCAGGTCTATTTAACCCCCACATAAAGTCTTTGGGTTTAGTTCCTATGCATTTAAAACAAAATATCATCACTCTATGGATGACATTCATCTTTATCTTTCCATGACATGTCAGTGGAGAAGAGACTGTGTGTATTTGCATGTCTGGATACAATGCTAGATTGGTGAGAGCCAGTAAATTGACTTGAAACCTAGCATGTTACAAGTCACATGGAGTTGTGGCTCTCAGGTATAGGAACTGATGCATTCGCCTAATGCAAATCTGTATGCCTAGAAACTATAGAGGTAGTTCTTGACTTAAAACTAGTCCTTCAACTTACAAGCATTAGAGCATCCTCAGGATCACGTGATCAAATCCAGCAGATGCCTGAAGTCTTCAGAGATGTGATCTGTCCCCGTCCACACACACACACAAACACAGCCAGCCGAGGGTTAAGAAAGTACTTGGCACGCACACAGGTCGTTATCTCAAACTTGGCAGCAATATAATCACCGTCTGCCAAGAGCTTTTACTGTAACAGATAACATAAATTACATACGCATTGCAAAATAGTCCAGCAAAAACAATATCCCTTTCGGCAGCTTCAGATGTTGTTCAAATGACTAGCCAAAGTTCGTTTTTGTTCGTCACGGGGTTTTACCAGCCACCACCCTCTCTTATATAGTCTCTGGGGTGTGGTCCAGTGACTCAATTCTAATCCCTAGCACGCCTCCTTAACTGCTGCAACCGTTTATCACGCCTTCGTTGGCGTGCGTCCAGGAATGACGGCTCTCCTTCGCTCTCATCCGAGACACCTGGCTCCTGGCTAATCTCCTCTCCCTCGGCCAGCACCTGAGACAGTGCCAGAGGGGAGGGGCCTGGAGAGGGAGGCCTGGCTGACTCCTCTTCCTCATGTTCGGAGCTTTCTTCCTCCGATGAGATAGGCTCAGAGGGCGGGGCCACAACAAGATGAACATTTTGTGCCCATTAAGAAAGATCTGGCCAATCTATTCATAAACAAAACACCTTCTGATGGGATTAAGAATTTACATTCCCCCACCCAAATTCTAAGAACAGAACATGACCTTTAGGATATAATAGGATTTACCCACCACCATTAGAAATGCACAAGCTCACTACATTGCATAACCCCCTGAAGCACCTCAAACATGAAATCCCAGAAACCTATCAAGATCCATCCACTCATTCAGCCATTTTGTCAGCCACTCCAGAAACGTGCTTCTGTCACTGAAGTTTCTGGAATCCAAATAAACAGAGTCCTTCCCAAAGGAGGCGACTGGACTTCCTTTTCTTTTTTTCTTTGAAGACATTTCGCTTGTCATCCAAGAAGCTTCTTCAGCTCTGACTGGATGGTGGGGAATGGATAGATTTATATTCCTTGCAGACAGCTGGTCATTTGGATCCTTTTAGAGAATCATTGAGGTACTTGGAGGTTTATCTGTATTCTCAGGACATCTGAGTAGTGCTGATAGTTCCTGTAGTCCGCCATTTTTTTTCTCTAGAAATCTGTTCATACTCCCACACCATTCGAAGGTGTTCATCCCAAATTGATAGTTAAATGTCTGCAGATATTCTCAGTCACCCAGGTCATGGTTGTCCCAAAGATGCTTTTTCAGGAGGCAACTGTACTTTCTTTTTTTTTCTTTGAAGATGTTTCGCTTCTCATCCAAGAAGTTTCTTCAGCTCTGGCTGGATGGTGAGGAATTGAAGGATTTATATGACCAGCTGCCTGCCAGGAATATAAATCTTTCTATTCCTTGCCATCCAGTCAGAGCTGAAGAATCTTCTTAGAGGAGAGGTGAAACGTTTTCAAAGGAAAAACACGAATATTCAGTTGCTTCCTGAAACTGCACCTTTGCGACAACTACGACCTGGATGAATGAGAATCTCCACAGACTTTAAACAGAGTCCTTCTTTCCAATTACCCTCCATTTTATTTCTAGTGTCTTTTTCCCAGTTTGGAACCGGACTGGATTTTTCTTCCAACATAACTTTCCCAGTTGCCTTCCAACAAGCAAAGTCTGTTCGGAAATCTTGATTTGTTTAATGACTTCCTGATTTACTTAAAGACTGCGGTTATTTGCTTCACATTGGCAAAAGGTCATAAAATTGGGTATGAGTCAGAGGTGGGTTCCACTTACCTTTATTACCAGTTCGCAATGGGAGTGCTTGCTCGCTTCTGTGCATGCTCAGATCATCCATGATGATGTCTGGGCGGGTGGGCGGAGCCTCCCACCACCATTACTACCGGTTTGCAAGGACTGGACCGAACCGGGAGCAACCCACCACTGGTATGAATCACTTAACAAGCACCTTGCTTTAACAATGGGAATTCAATGGTCTTAACTGAGATCATTAGCAGAGGCCTACCTGTATTATAAAACCAAAATATCAACAAAGTATCAAGATTTTACTCAGAAAACACCAGCTTGGATTTGGGAACAGAATGATTCCTTCGATTCATCAAAGGCTTTTGATATCAAAAAGGATCCTCAAATGAAAGGAAGGCAATTTTTATTTTCATCCCTTGTTGCTGAATTTTTAAAAGGTGAAGATTTTTAAGAGCTGACTCTGGCCCAGAATAGATACGTGCAACCTGCTTTTATGGCAATCTATTCCCTCAGTTGTGATATGAATTCATGTGAGTTCTTTTCTCCCTTAAAAGGAAACAAAAAACAAAAAAACAGACAAGCTTACAAGGTGTAACTTTAAATTAAAGAATAACAGAAGGAAACTATTTAGTTCTTTCACCCTTTTCATCACACTTTTGAAATAGATACACAGACAGACACATACACATATAATATAGGAAAATTCCCTGTTTAGGATCAGTCCTATATTAAATTGATAGCACCTGCTTTTGGTTTCGATTTTTGACCTTTAAAATACATTGGGGAATTTTAGTTTTGGTAACACATTGTTCTCTAACATCCTTTTATGTGGGCTATTTACACAAATAGACTTGGTCTATATTTTTAATTACCAATTTTATGGAAATCCAGGCATTTTTGACAACATAGTGTTCCTTTATTTAGAGAAAGAGAGAGAGAAAGAGGCTTTGTCCATTCCTTGATACAATTGTAAGCCTTGTCCCATATGGACCAGGCCATCTGGACTAAAAGCAATCAGGATAGACACTGAATTGTGAACTACAACTATTGCGCAGAAGGCTAGCAATCTCAAAAATTGGTTTCTCTGAAAGTGCTTAACGCGTTGCTATGTAAAGAACAAGATGCTAGCCTCTGATAATAGTGCTTCCCGCAAGCTGCTGTAATGTATGCAAAAGCTTGACGAGTTTTTAAAGAACAAATCTTTTAAACAGTAGTCACACAAGTACACACGCACCCATGCAATTAAAACACAGAAAACAAGACATCACATTTTATTCTTTTTATCAAGAAGTTTTTCAGACTGCAGGTCCCCCAGGATTTTTCCTTTATTACTGAGTCTGAAATCAATGAGGCTTCTTTAGTTCAAATATTCATGTTATAATTTTGACCATTGATTTAGCAAAGGACTTTGAGGGGTGAGGGGGAAAACCTTTGCATTTATATTCAGATGCTTTTAGAACTTTCCTCAATATTAGTTTCCGAAACAGGTTTCTAGCATGAAGTATCAATACATCAATATCTGCTATATGTTGGCTTCAGAGTTTTATTCATTTTGTCCCCTTGGTTAGGCTTATTCTATTTAACATTTTCTATTAAAAATAATGCAGCATACAAATTGCTTTTCAATCCTTGAATAATTTATCTTCAAAGCACCACAAGTAGGCATGAGAGACAGGGCTGTTCGTGATTTCAAAGTGTATTGTTTTTTCTCTTGATGGCTGTGGTAGAATCATTATATCTAGAGTCACTATTTGCTGTTCAGCTGCAAGAACCACACAAAACCACACAATCGTAGAATCTGTAGAAAGTCAAGATGATGGGGAAATTATGATACATATGTGATGATATCTCCTTTCACTCTTGTATCTTATATTACATACAATTTCCATTATTTGTTCTCTCCTTGTCCCCCTCCACATACAACTCTCCATCCAAACTTTCCAAAACCTTTGAAATAGAAGACAGAGACATTAAGAGGTTGCTGATATATCTACATAGATGATGGAAACACTGCTACTGAGCATTTACAGAGATGAGGTTACTAACCTAAGACCATTGCATTTATCTCAAAGTAGAGCAAGGATCCTACCTAGTTTCTTCCAAGTAACAACCAGTGCATCATCCAAGCCTCTTTAGATGATTCTTGCTGGGAATATCAGTGTGTCTGTTATTACACATGAACAAGTGTGATTGAAGGAAATGAAAGTAGACAGCTTGGCACGACTGTTTCTAATGCAAAGTTACACAGTGCCATTTCACACCTTCCCATTGCAGATCAACTTTTTGAGAAAATTTGAGAACATATGATTAAGTTTGCAACAGGAGTAAGGAGAAAGATTGTAAAGAGAATGTCAGCTAAATATTCTTCACCAGAGTGCCTTGATAATAATCTGGCAAGGGAAACTCTGTTCTGATTAGTTTAATTAAGTGTGAAATGTGATACATTTATATCATGCACATATGTGTAACCAAAAGAATACAGCTCAACAGAGAAAAGACCTTTTGATAAAACTGTGGTGATTAAACAAATATTTAAATATATGGTTTAAACGTTCTCAAAACAAACATTTTTAGATTTTAATGAAGAGGTTTATAATATAAGAGTTTTCATACAATATTTCTAGACTTCTGTGACTTCATAGATCAACAGCAATCTAAATATTATTTCAAGAGACTGTGATTCAAGTAAATATGAGGTTTTTTAAAAAAATACTGTGTGTAAATTATGTCATAATTTACAGCAACTTTATGATCAGCCAGCATTCACTGTTGACATAATAGGAAGAAAAAAATATATGTGGCCAATAGTTTCTCTAAGAAAGTCTTATTTTGACTCAAACCAAATCAAACTTCTAAGTATGTGTTTATGATATAGATAAAATAAATATTAATCATGATGTAAAACATACATTTAGTTTGTAAAAGATAACATCTAGTATTTTGTGTGTAGCTTTTAATGATACAATAAATACTTCCCTTCCTCATTCTCTCCCCACAATCTTATATGACTTCCCAAATTTGATTAAGTGATATTTTTCAGGGGGCAGAAGATGCTACTTATTTTTCACCAATTACGGTGATTAAAAAGTTAAACTCAGTGACTAGTTATTTATAAAGAGACTGATAGCAATAGTACTTAGTTTTATATACCGCTTCACAGTGCTTTACAGCCCTCTCTTAGCTCTCCCTAAGCAGTTTACAAAGTCAGCATATTGCCCCCAACAATCTGGGTCCTCATTTTACTGACTTCGGAAGGATGGAAGGCTAAATCAACCCTGAGATGGTGAGATTGGAACTGCCAAATTGCAGGTAGCCAGCAGTCAGCAGAAATACCCTGCGGTACTGCATTCTAACCAGGGTGCCACCATGGCTCTGATGTTATTAAATACATAGCAGAATGCATTGTTTGATTGATTGATATTAGAAGTACTATCGTGATATTTTTATTTTTTATTAAATTTTGATTTTATGACATAAAATCCTAACTGCAAAGACATAGTACCATTATTTGTTGCTATATGACATCTTCATCATAACAAAACACCAACTATCGTATTTTTATTTACTTTTTTTGTATTTTGATTTTATGGTATAAAATCCTAACTGCAAAGAGGTAATATCATTATCTGTTAAAGCATGCAGTATATCTTCATAAGAAAACACAAACTTTGGAATACAGTATCATAATCTATGCCCCGTGGAAGCTTATAATTGGTTTTTATTTTAACCAATTGTATTCATGCTGAAACAGACTAATTTTGGTGAAATGTCTCTATACAAGAAATTGGATTCCACCGTGCTAGGAGACCTTTGCCTTTCAGTGCTGATTCCAATTGTGATTAATCCTCATGAGTACCCACTATGTAAAATTGTGCAAATGGCTAACTTTTGACATTTCTTAGAAACTTACTGCCAGATAATTTTCTGGCTGCATAGAATTTCTCCGTGGCAAAATAGAAGCTTACATGGAATTACTATCAATGCAAAAGAATGATATTTCTGCTGTATTTTTTTTAAAAAAAACCTATTTGGTAATCTCTGAGTTATTACACATATAGATTTCCAATAAAATAATAGGTTACAAGCAAAGGAGAGTAAAATAATCAGCAAAACAGTCCTACATAAACCTCACTGAATCACCTACATTCATTGTAATTGCTTCTTCAGGTTGTAAGAGACAAAAGCCTTTTTTAAATATAGAGGCTGCCATCGCAATCTGCTAAAAATGAAACTTTGTTCAAAATGAGCAGTTATACAATTGCTTATTGCAGGTCAAATATATCATAGTCATTGTGTCATGAAGAAATTCAAGCATCCTGGTTTTCTCTCCACTGGCCATAATTGCCGTACTTCAATGTTACTCAAATCCCATTAGACATGAAGTATTCTGGGGAAGAATGTCTGTGGAGATTCTCAGTCATCTAGGTCATACTTGCCTGAAAGGTGCTTTTTCCTTCCAAAGGTAACTGGACTATTATTTCTCCTTGAGGAAGAAGAAAACATTTTGCTTCTCATCCAAGAAGCTTCATCAGTTCTGATGGGGGGTGGGGGGAATGGAAGGTTAGGTGCTGACAATTGAGACTGGATGGTGGGGAATAGAAGAATAGGTTCTGATAGGATGGTGGGGTGAGTGGGAAGGATTGTGTTTCTTTGCAGTCATCTGGTAATTAGCACTCTATGAGAGCTGTTGAGGCCACTTGAGGGGGGGTTATCTGTACTCTCAGGGTCACCTGAATCAAGGTGCAATTGGTTGTGGAATCTTCTTGGAATTGATGCAGGGGCTGTGTTGTAAATTAGAGATAAGGTAAAGGTTCCCCACGCATATATGTGCTAGTCGTTCCAAACTCTAGGGGGCGGTACTCATCTCCGTTTCAAGGCCGAAGAGCCAGCGCTGTTTGAAGATGTCTCCGTGGTCATGTGGCCGGCATGACTAAACATCAAAGGAACACAGAACACTGTTACCTTCCCACCAAAGATAGTCCCTATTTTTCTACTTGCATTTTTTACGTGCTTTTGAACTGCTAGGTTGGCAGAAGCTGGGACACCCTGTTATGTGGCACTAGGGATTCTAACCGCTGAACTGCCGACCTTTCGATCAACAAGCTTAGCATCTTAGCCACTGAGCCACCGCATCCCTTGCAAATTAGAGATAGGTGGTGTCTTATTCTTCAGTTAAGGGAGGGGTGTTCAATTCTAACAGATGGATTCTTTTACTGTTTTAAACCAATGGTCCTCTCTATCCAAAATGTAAACTTAGCTGTCTTCAAAAGTGTGACCTTTGTCTTTCAAATGCAGATAGATAGCTGAATATTGTCCTGATGGGTTTGATCTCCTATGTTGTGCCTGTGCTTGTGAAGGACAATCCCCCAAAAATGTCAGGAAAAAGAGTTGCTGAAATGAGGAGGAACAGGAGTTTTTTCCCCCTGCCAACTAGACTTAAAACAATTTCCTGGATAGATCCCAATACTAGACAATGCTGATCTGATTAAAACTACCACTCTGCTATTACAGTATATTTATGAAAGGAACCATTAAATTTAGAATTAGGCCAAATTCTGAAATGTTACCATTCCTTCTGAAGGCCCAATAATTCACTGAGTTTCCTCAATGACTGTCTTATTTTTGTCTCTAATAAACAATCTTTTGTTGGAATGATGTTTCTCTGAATGCCCTTGTGGTTTCACCACTTAGATACACCTCTTGTTTTCACAATCTTCAGCTGCATTCTGAGCACAACTGTCAAATGATTGCACTCTTTATTTGATCTCAGCAGATGGCAGCACTTGGTTGGATTCTATCCGGGATAAAAACTAAGCAGAGTCAAACCTAGTTAGCACTTGAGTGGCAAAGTACTAAGGAATACTAGGACTCAACGTGACATTATTTTCATCTAATTAGCTTTTATCTGAAACTATCACCTGAAAACATGTCATATCTGTTATTGTTATTGATGATGATGTTTATTATGATTTCCAACTGCTCCACAACAATTTTGGGTGATTCACAACATCAGCAGGAAGCAAAATTAAACTACATTCCATATAAACCATAATACCAAAATATTCTCATCACTGTTTGCACACTTACATTACAGTTAGAGCTCTGTGCTTTGGGTCAAAAGATAGAATTGGGTATTTATCAATATATCGATAATACCAAACTTCAAACCAATGAATAACCTTACTCAATAGTTTCATGTGGGTGTTAAACAGGAAGAGAAGAGTGAGGGTAACTCGCCATGACATGAAGGAACAAAGAGAACCACTTTAAAACAGTGCCCCCTGTTCCCACCCCCGAAGGCTGTTAAGAATGATCAATGAGTCATTAGGAGCTCAAGAAACACCAGGATGGTTATACCATACGATCCTGGCTTCATCAAAAATCACTAACAAATGTGATCAATGATATCTATGGGCTTAACCCAGCCTGAGACCTAAGTGCAATGGGTCAAGATAATGCCAATATAGAGACATAATACCATCCATTTTGATAGCCAAGAATAAAATCATTTGTGGGTTCAAAATGACCTTTCCATTTGGGCAACAATTCAACATCGCTTTCCTGCATCTTTGGAGGTGAACATCTGCAAGGAGCAGGATCCTCAGAATGACCTTTTCTATTGCTCTTGTTAATAGCACGAATCATTCCGTGGTAGGCAATTATTTAGATAAACAGTTTGTAAGTCTTTTTGCACCTTCTCTCTTAGAAGACTAAGAAAGAAAAAAGAGCCTTGATGGTACAGTGGTCTACGCACCCTGTTATTAACACAGCTGCCTGCAATTTACTGCTGGTTCGAATCTCTCCAAGGCTCAAGGTTGACTCAGCCTTCCATCCTTTCTAAGGTAGGTGAAATGAGGACCCAGTTTGTGGGGGCAATAAGCTGACTTTGTATAAATATACAAAAGTATGAAGGCTATTGCTTAACGCATTGTAAGCCGCCCTGAGTCTCTGGAGAAGGGCGGCATATAAATCAAATTAAAAAGAAAAAGAAAAAAAGAAAAAAGAGCAGACCAAAATGGACAATATTTATCTTTAATTTCCTTAGACCACAATAAAAAGTATAGATGGACCCCAGTGGTGGGATTCAATTTTTTTTACTACCGGTTCTGAGGGCATGGCTTGGTGGGTGTGGCTTGGTGGGCACAGCTTGGTAGGTGTGGCAGGAGAAGGATACTGCACAATCCCCATTTCCTCTTGATCAGCTGAGACTTGGGAGGCAGAGAATAGATGGGGGTGGGGCCAGTCAGAGGTGGTATTTACCGGTTCTCTGAACTACTCAAAATTTCCACTACCAGTTCTCCAGAACTGGTCAGAACCTGCTGAATGGGCCTTTGAACTACCTCTTATGGGCCCTTACTTGGCTCCCTCTGAAGAGAATTATGAAACTGATAAAAACCCTTGTCAAATTAATGTCTGTATCAAAAATATGCTGCTGGTTTTTTTCACCTTTTTGAATAAGGTGACCAGATTTTAACATTGGTAAAGAGGGACATTGTGGGAGTGGCTTATTTTGTGGGCGTGGCTAGCTGGTCATGTGACTGGGTGGGCGTGGCTAGCTGGTCATGTGACCGGGTGGCCATGGCTATGTGTATAGGGTAAGGTGAACAGATTTTAACATTGGTAAGAGGGACACCATTGTGGGCGTGGCTTATTGTGTGGGCGTGCCTTGGAGGCCATGTGACTGGGTGGGCGTGGCTAGCTGGTCATGTGACCGGGTGGCCATGGCTGTGTGTATAGGGACTACTCAGAGGGCTGAAAAGTCATTTCTGACAGGTCCTCACACTTTTGACTGGTCCTCACACTTATGACCATCCTCACATTTATGCCCGTGCAGCATTCTTAACAACCATGTCACTCATTTCACAACTGCTTCTCTTCACCATGATGACAAGATAGGACAAAAAACATAAAATGTGAGGACAGTCGTAAGTTCGAAGACTGGTCAAAAGTGCAAGGACCAGTCAAAAATAACTTTTTCAGCCCTTGAGTAGTCCATATGCACAAAAGGACTAACCAGAGGGCTGAAAAAAGTCATTTCTGACAGGTCCTCGCACTTTTGACTGGTCCTCACACTTATGACCATCCTCACATTTATGCCCGTGCAGCATTCTTAACAACCATGTCACTCATTTCACAACTGCTTCTCTTCACCATGATGACAAGATAGGGCAAAAATGTAAAATGTGAGGACAGTCGTAAGTTCGAGGACTGGTCAAAAGTGCGAGGACCAGTCAAAAATAACTTTTTCAGCCCTCTGAGTAGTCCATATGCATAAAAGGATACAGTAATAGAGAGGAATGAAGGAAGGGAAGGGAAATTAGAGTAGGAGTGACGGTTAAGAGAGGGAGGAAGAGAGGAGGAGAAGGAGAAAGGAAGAGGAAGTAGGGAGGAGAAGAAGAGGAGGGGAAGAGAAAGTAAGAAGGAAAGAAAAGAGAGGTGGTAGGTTTGAGGAGAAAGATTGCTGTACAATAAAAAAGTTGAAAGGGAAGAAAGCCAACCCCAAACAAATATAAAGATATTAAGATAAAGAATGAATTGTTAAACTTTAAAGAATAAAAGAGAACAAATATGAATAAATAGCAATAATTAGAAACACACATACATACAATGTATTTTCTTTGAACAGAATATTTGGCTGGTTCACAAATTTAAACAGTGTTTAGTCATTTCAATTAAATTTACAATTTCTATATTTCCTTTTTGCCATATTTATTCCTCATCTATTTTTTTTAAAAAAAAACAATTTTACCCTTCATCCTCATCTCTAATCTTAATCAAATTCAATTTTTCCCTTCTATTCTATTTTATACCCCTTCCCATTGTCATCTATTTTTATATCCATCCTCACATTGGTTAATTATGTAATTATGTAATACAGTTGTTTAATACAAATTCAACATTTTAATATAAATCAATTAGTTATATAACTATCTTTTTTGTATATTAATCAATATGAACATGAATATTCCAATTATTTCCATGCAATCCAATTTCTTACAAATCAATTAATTATACTTGCCAATAATAATAAACCAAATAATTTCCCCCATATATTCCTCCAAAGCACAACTTAACCATTTCTGCTTTCAACACAGTATACAATTAATAATATCTCAATTATTACAATTCCCTAGTTAAAAAGAGCTTTTTTTTCTTTTGTGTTTTAAAATCTTGAACTCTCCTCTTTTGCCCTAAATAATTTTCCATTGTTTGCACTTACCTTTTTTGGTGAGGAAAAGGAAAATAAATCTGCTGCCTAATTTTCCAACGTTGCAAGCAAACCGCAAAGCCAACAGCCTGTTTTACTTTCAGTTTCGTTTTGAGCTTGGTTTGCACAAAGAGGAAAAAAAAAACCTGAGCAATTTAGCAAGAGCAGAGCCCTGTGCAAATCAGCTGAGAGGGGGAAGCCGAGCTAATTAACGTAGGGCGGCCCTTTGAAGCCCCACGGCAAGAGTTTAAACAGATTTTTTCCCTCTAGCCATCAGCGGGGATTCAGGAGGCAGCCGGGAACCAGGAGGCAGAATGAAAAATCGGGACTTTTTTAAAACGCCGCGGGACGCGGGACAAATTGCTCAAAAGCGGGACTGTCCCGCCAAAAGCGGGACTGTCCCGCCAAAAGCGGGACGTCTGGTCACCTTATTTTTGAAGAGCCTTTGCATATACCTTCCTAACAACTCATGAGTTTGAGGTTCTCGAAGAAAAATGCTAATGTAACCACTTTGCAGCCCTCTCACTAGCCTAGACATAAATGATTAGATGTGAAATTGACAAGGGTTTTGTCTGATTTAGTGAGTGGGCTGCAAAGCAGTTCAATTATCATTTTTCTTTCCAGAGTCTGAAATTCAGGAGTTGTGAGGAGGTATATGGCAAAGTTCTCCCAAAAGGAGAAAAAGAGCAACAGCATATTTTTGATATACACAAATACACACACTAATATATACACAGAAAGTGAGTTTTGCAGGAGTTTCAGCTACTCTGCATCTGAGCTGGAAATAAATTAGCTCAGCTCACCCACACAACAAACATCAGGACAATACAGAGGTCACAATTCTTTTCAAGCTAGTATCAAATCTGCTTGTGGAAGTGCCCTTAGTTATAAACTCTGAATAATCAGCTACGAAAAAAAAAAGTATGCCTAGATACAGCAAAGCATTTCAGATTTTATTTTAACAGGTACTGAATCTATTGTTTATCATAAAATGAATATAAAATGGTTCGGATTTGAGGACATCTGAGAGCCGCTCTTGATTTAGAAGTGGCTGTATATGTGTTGATTATTGAGCAATAAAAGGAAAGCTACAGATTGTTTTTCTGAAAAGCTCTTTTTCCTACAGTGACAATCAAATCCAGTCCCTCTTAATGGATTTTCTTCCACAGAGATGCCTCTGTTCTCGAGCAGTGGACATGAAGTAATGAAACTCCATTATGTGGCTTCTTAAAGGAAAAGTCAACCAAAGGGGATTGGAAAAATTATTTCTGATCCTTTGGGTCCATACACTAATCCTGCTACAGAATTATTATTGATTCTGGTGCCTTTGCAGCAACTTGCATGATTCCTATTTCTGTATCTTTCTGGAGAGATACTTTCTGTCAGTGCTATAGCACATTTCTCTCAAAGGCACAGGTAAGGCAAATTCTCTGACACTGAATAAAACAGTAGTGTTAAGACAATTCCGCAAGAAACGCAAAAGAGTAAACCCTTCAGCAAAATTTATTCAAGATGTAACATTAATTATCTACACATATATCACTGCTTGCTGGCCTTTGAGATTCTGAGATTCATTCAGGTAGCGAATGGAATTGTTGTCTGTATTGCTTCTTTATTATATACCCCTGTAATTTTAGGGATATTTTTTTTAAAAAAAATTGATTTATATGCTGCCCTTCTCCGGAGACTCAGGATGGCTTACAATGTGTTAAGCAATAGCCTTCATACTTTTGTATATTTATACAAAGTCAGCTTATTGCCCCCACAAACTGGGTCCTCAATTTACCTACCTTGGAAAGGATGGAAGGCTGAGTCAATCTTGAGCCTGGTGAGATTCAAATTTACAGTAATTGCAGACAGCTGGTGTTAATCACAATGCTATCAGTCTGCTGAGCCACCAGGCCCTTACCAATACAGAAAAAAATTGATACAATGATCTCATTTTTTCATGCTTTATCAATGCACACATGCAAATTGTTTCAATTGTGAATAGGTAACGGAAAGTAAATTGAACACAGTATGCATATTATTTCTTAAAGAAGCTTTTTTAAGGAGAACAAGGGATCAATTTTAATACAACAGTTATATTTTAGAAACTTCAAACAGTCAATATCAGGGGTGTCAAACTCGTGCCAATGTATTGTCACATGACATGTCACAACTTTTTTCCCCCTTTGCTAAAATGGGGGGTGGGCGTGGCCAACGTGTGACGCATCTGGCCCACAGGCCACAAGTTTGACACCCCTGCTCAATATGATAGAGTGGTTAAGGGCTTGACTAGGATGCTGGAAGGCTATGTTCAAATCCCTCTCTCAATAATGGAAATTCACTAAGTGAATTGGAAACAATCCTTCTCAGCCTAACCTCAGAATCATTTTAGGTTGCCATGTGGTCCTAGAGTAGAAAAAGGATAATAATATTAATGACAACAATTATATTAATAAATAAGTAAACAAAAAGAAAGGTAATTCCAAAATCTCAGGAATAATTCAATAACTTAAAACCAAGAAGTGCTTTCCTTTTACAGAAATTTTAAAAAATGACAGAGAAGATTATGTCTGTCTGTCTGTCTGTCTATCTATCTATCTATCTATCTATCTATCTATCTATCTATCATCTATCTATCTATCATCTATCTATCATCTATCTATTTATCTATCTATCCATCCATCATCTTCCACAACTGTAGCCAGCTAGTAATAAATCAAAATCTTGATATTTATAAGAATAGTCACCATGATAATATTAACTGCAGCAGAAATTCTCAAAATAATTTACATCCTACAGCTGGACTCATCTAACATTCCATCTCAGTGTCAGAATAGTCAAGATTTTCAAGCTCTGGGAAAAAGACTGACTGGACTAGTCCAGTTATAGTGTGTTTGTGTGAGAGAGAGTGGGGGTGGTGGTAGTGCAGAGAGAGTCTATATTATAATCACTCACTTTTGCTCATTCCAAATTTATATTAAATTGGATGTTTCTCTCTTCAATCCATTTCTGATACCCAATTAAATCCCAACTGATTTCAGTGACAAATTTTCCAACCAGAATTTTCTTTCATATACTCACGTTGCTGAAAGCTGATCTATAAAATACCTATTAACTCATAACCCAAACATAAAGAAGAAATGCTTACAGACATAGTGGATATACAGTATTCAAAGCTGATTTTTTTTTTTGACATTAATAGAACCAGAAGTATTTCCTTTCCTACTCCCATCCTAGAAAAGTGTTCAGTTATTTACAATACTGCATTTGCATTTAGGAAAATTTAATGCATGATTTCCTGGCTGCAGCATTTCCACTTAGGGTCCAGCTAAAAAGTCTACAGTCATCTTTTTAGTTCAGTAGGATTGTTGTGATATTTACATAGACATTTATAGCTTTAGAAGGTAAATTCCTGAAATAAAGAAGATGTCAAGGTTCCAGACCAAGCCAGCAAAAGAAGAGGCCATGCTGTGAGCAGAACGGGTCTCTTTACTGGAATCTCAGCTTGGCACGTGGTGAACAATACAAGTAAAAAGGTTTCTAGCCAGCATTAGTGGCTTCTGCTAGCCAGCTGGCTATACAGACTCTGCAGGCCCCTCCCTCCTGTTCTTGGTTGATCCCGGCTGGCTCCAGCAAGTACTTTTGGGGCCTGACTCCAGCAAGTACTCTTCAGGCCTGGATGGCTTCTGAACTGACTGCAGCTGCTTGCCTTCCTAGCTCCTCTCCCAGTGTGAGTCCCATCTGTGGCCCCATGCATCCCCCTCCTCCTGCGCATGTGTGGCAACTCCGAAACGGCACATTGGGACAACTTTGAATGACACTCTGTCTCAGATGTTGACAGAAGAATGGCCAACCATAAGGATGGTTTGTTTGTTTTTGGCAAAGAAGATCTCTTGATGGAATGTAGCATTCCACCAAGAGGTGTTGCATTGGGCCACCAATATGATAAAACAAAGACACTTTTTAATGCTAGAAATTAATTTAATTGGCAGATATGTTTGTCATATAACAAAGGGCAACTGTCTTTGGCCATACCTCTGAAAATGTTTATGGACTCTTAGATAAACAGGGCTCTTAAGATAGATGTCTTAACAACAACAGTGGATAATGATAGTAGGCCTTAAAAAAGTACCTGCAAATTAACCAATGAGAGATTCCATTCACAGCATAGTAGGACTACTATATATACTGCAGGACTATGTCCCATTATGTCAACACAAAAATGATTATTATTAAAAGAGTCAGTGTAAACATCACATAAAAGAGAATGAGGTTAGCAAATATTAGGTAGACCTTTGAGCAATTTACAACAATACCCCTGAAAAAATTACTCAGAATATGAGAGCTCAATTGTTTATGATATTCTAAACAGGTGCAGGTTAATATCTAATTAAAAACATTCAATTTAGTGTTCATCAATGGGTGTCATTTTCAAGTTCTAAATGGCTTAGAAACAAGAAATGGCCTCCTGTAAAATTTTGCATACCTATACTAGATCCAAGAGAAGTCATTTTGCTTGTCTGCTAACCAGATTTTCACCAGTTCTGCTGTTGTGAAATTAAGAAAAAGATCGTAATGCTCCATATGTAGAATCATCTGCTTAGAGGTCTACAGCATCACCCTTCTTCATGTACCTATAAAGGAGAATATTTGTAGCTCAGAGTTGAAATGCGGGTTCCATGGTGCGTTCTGAGCTTGCTTATTTTCTTGCAGACGTTTGATCACCCTAACTAGGTAACATCATCAGTGCTAGTAAGGAGTGCTGTTTGCTGTCAGTTTACATTCTGAATATAATAAAGAATATAAACTGACAGCAAACAGCACTCCTTACTAGCACTGGTGATGTTACCTAGTTTGGCTAATGAAACATCTGCAAGAAAACAAGCAAGCTCAAAGAGCACCAAGAATCTTCCTTCTGCATGCAATCTAATATGAGGGAAGAACAATGTGCTATACATGAGTCTGCCCCTGAAACCACTCAGGATCGATCCTTCCTTCCTTCCTCCCTCCCTCCCTCCCTCCCTCCCTCCCTCCCTCCCTTCTTCCTTCCTTCCTTCCTTCCTTCCTTCCTTCCTTCCTTCCTTCCTTTCTTTTTCTTCTGTCTAAATTTTATTTGCTGCCCATCTTACCATAGGGTGACTTTGGGTGACTTATAGTTACATCTTAGTTAAAACAAAAATGTTAAAATCAAACAGTGGCAGGGGGGAGGTGGGATCTGTGAATACTGAATCAACCACCTCCATTGTGCTTATCCCCCCTGGATCCCCAAGCTAACTGGCACAGCCACATCTTTAGGCCCTTGGAAAAGATAGGAGGGTTGGGGCCAACCCAGGGGTGAAATCCAGCAGGTTCTAACAGGTTCTGGAGAAACAGTAGCAGAAATGTTGAGTAGTTCGGCAAATACCATCTCTGGCTGGCCCCAGAGTGGGGTGGGAATGGAGATTTTGCAATATCCTTCCCCCAGGAGGGGAAGGAATGGAAATTTTGCAGTACCATTCTCCTGCCATGCCTACAAGCCACGCCCACAGAATCAGTAGGGAAAAATTTTGGATTTCCCCTGGGCCAATCTCACATGGGGGGTGGGGGCAAGATGTTTCAGAGGGCAGGAGCAACATGTCAGCATTTCAGCGCTGACATAGAAAGGGAGATAAACCCTGGACTTTTGCCTGCTAAATCCCTTTGAAGCTCGGTCTCTGTGGAAATGAAGGGGGGGAACATTCCTGTGAAATGACGAGACAAGAAGTCAGGAGAGTGACTTGGAAGATAGCCAATGAGAAGCAGAGAATTGGGGATCAGAAAGGGAGGGATTGGGGGGCAAAAGGTCAGTCTTGTCCACACGAGTCATGATCCGGTTGCTGTGCTCGAATAAAGAGAAGATTTCCTTAAAGATTGGCAGTTTGGAAATTCATTTATTTTGAGATAGCATCGAAGTCTGACAGACGGACAAGACTCACAACTTTCCAAGCCAAACTGGCTAACCTCCAGCCCTCCAGCTCCCTGCCAGATGTTTGGATGGAGTGGCAGCAAGGTTCCAAAGCCATGGCAGAAAGCCAGCTCTCTACTGAAAGCCTACTCCAAGTGGCTGTGAACCAGCCCCCCCTCCCTACTCCAGCTAGCTTGGATGCAATGGGGCCACCCCCTCCCCCAGCAAAGCTGCAACTCCTCTCCCCCCCACTGCCATAGAATTACCAAGGACAGACGATCGTGCTACAGCCCAAGAGGAGAAAAAATGATGAACCTTGATGGACTTTGCCAAAATCTGCAGAAGCTGAATTCCCCTTTCCAGACACTAAAGATAAGGGGAAGCCCCTGAGTGAATTGGGAAGGGCGGACTGGTTATGGGATTGGCAACAGGCCAGACAGCAGAAAACTTCAAAGCTGCCACTCGAAAGCCCCATGGAAGAGTTAAAGCAAAAGTTTGAACGTGCTGTCAGCCTGGAAGAGGGTCCATCCTGCAGGCCCAAAGATAGAAGGAGGCCAGCTGACCCTGTTGAACTAAGTCACCATAGACGGGGGCCCAGCCCTTCCCCCTCCCACACCAGAAGGAAAGAAAGTCCCAGTGTGCATCCATGGGTTCCTCCTCTGCCCAGCAAGCATACCAGCCTACGCAAGGCATCACCCCCTGCCCCCGAATGAGAGATGAGGAAGAAACCCAACAACACCCTAGACAGGCACACAGAGCCCCACTATGGGAGGAGGGGCCACTGAGGGCAGAGCCACCCCGGTTCAGAGGGAAGTTTGATGGGGATCCAGATCAAGTAGCGCAGTTCCTCGATGCAGCTGAGGTCTATATTGAGCGCTATGGGCACCTTTACCCATTCCCCAGAGCCCTAGTCAATGCCATTTCAGAAGGGCTGGAGGGAGAAGCAAAGACTTGGTCATCAGCCCTCTACAAGAATAGAGCCCCTCAACTGCAAGACGCAGATGATTTCTTGCAACTACTGCGGGCAAGGTTCGAGGAAGCAGGGGAGGACCCATATGTGGAAGATGAATTCAGAAGCCTAATGCAGAGAGGGAAGCCCATCAAGGAGCACATTCATGAGTTCTGAAGAGTTGTGGGCACCTTGCCTCCCCTACCAGAGCGACTACTAGTGTATTTCTTCAGAACAAGCCTAGATAAGCGGATCGCTCAAGTGACCGCTTATCGGGACATCCTAAACCGACTCTCCGAATGGTTCCACGTGGCGATGCAAGTTGAAAGGGGACTGCACGCCAACAACATGCTAAAGCAACCAGAGGCCAGAGAGAGATACCAATCGGACCCAAGGCCACATACCAGACGGGGAACCACGGCACTACGGCCTACCCAAAGGCCTTTCATTCCGCAGAGCCCAATGAGATGCTACAGATGTGGAGGAATGGGCCATCTAGCAGCAGCGTGTGGAACCCCGGGCCTGAGGCCAAATCCTCAGCCAAAGGCACAATGGGAACGGGGCCCCAAGCGAGCCACTGATGTGCCACGAAGTCTCCCCCCAGGCACAGAAGTCTTCGCCCACCTGACTGAGACAAGGGGAGTCCCAGATGATGGAGACCAATCCCCCGACTCGTATGACAGCGAGGATGAGGGTGAAGACGACCCAATGGTGAGTGGACCCATCCACCCTTTCCTTTTCCCCATATGCCTAACAGCCCCAAAAACAGGTACCCAAGAGACTTTCCAGGCCCTGATAGATTTGGGCTGCACCAGGTGCATGATTAATCTACCCACAGTCCTAAAATTGGGGATCTGAGCTAAGAAGCTCAACCACCCAATTCGATTTGAGCAAGTTGATGGGACCCTAGTAGGCGGAGCTTACACCACACATCTGACCGAGCCAGTGAAGCTAGAACTAGGGGATCACTGGGAGACGATACGGTTCATAATAGCCCCAAAGATGGCCGATCCAGTCATACTGGGACTTTTCTGGCTAGACAAGTGGGGTCCAATTATCTGGTGGCAAGAGGGGAGCCGCAGATTGAGGATAGCCAAGGGGCCCCAACCTCTGCCATTCCAACAAGAACAAACACCCCCCACACTCGAGCCCCAACGTCTCCTGCCTGAACAAAAGAAGATGGCACTGACGCAAGGGCCCCTCCCGAAGGGCACCACGAAGCAGCTGGGGCCCACATCCAACAGCACCCATGAAGCAGAGCAGATTCCAAAAGACTACCAAGACCTAGCAGAGATATTTAGCGAGACCGAGTGTGACGTCCTACCTCCCCACTGCGATGCTGACTGCGCCATCGAAATCATCCCTAGGGCAAAACTACCTAAATCTAAATTGTATGCCATGACGCCCCGTGAAATGCAAGAAATGCGAAACTACATAGACAAAAACCTACGAAGGGGTTTCATTGAGCCAATCAAACTGTGAGTCGCAGCACCAGTCCTTTTCAAAGAGAAGAAAGACGGCTCTATGCGTCTGGTAGTTGACTTTCGTGACATCAATGCTGTCTGCATACACAACTTATACCCCCTCCCCCTCATGAAAGACATGCTAGCCCACCTGGCCAAGGGGAAGATTTTCACCAAACTAGACCTCCGCGAAGCCTACTACCGAGTATGTATCAGGGAAGGAGACGAGTGGAAGACAGCGTTCAACTGCCCCTTGGGAAGTTACCAATTCAAGGTGATGCCATTTGGGCTACAGGGAGCCCCAGCCGTGTTCATGCAATTGATAAATTAAGTTCTACATGACCACCTGTACAAAGGGGTCCTCGTCTACCTAGATGACATTCTCATTTACACGGAGACCATAGACGAACACATACCCCTCATACGCAAAGTGCTGGAAAAACTGCTGAAAGCGAACCTCTATGTCAAACTGTCAAAATGCGAGTTCCACCGATCGCGTCTAGACTATTTAGGTTACAGAGTGTCAAATGAGAGGATAGAGATGGACCCGGCTAAAGTACAATCAGTCCTAGACTGGCGACCCCCTCGTACCTGCAGGCAACTACAAAGCTTCCTGGGGTTCGCGAATTTCTACAGGCAATTCATCCCTTCCTTTGCAAGAATTGCCAAACCTCTGATTGACCTCCTAAAGACAGGGAGTCCAACAACGAAACCCCGCCCGGGACAGCCTCTACAGTGGGACCCGGCCTGCCAACAGGCATTCGAGACACTAAAACAAATGTTTGCAAAAGAACCGGTCTTGAAGCATCCTGACCCCTAACAACCCTTCATCATCCAAGCAGATGCCAGCGATGTGGCAGTAGGGGCAGTCCTACTCCAAAAGAACAGCCAGGGGGACCTGCAACCTTGTGCCTACACATCCCGCAAACTCACCGACACAGAGAGACAATGGGCAGCGTGGGAAAAGGAAGCATTCGCGGTGAGATGGGCGCTGTTAACCTGGCAACACCTGCTAGAAGGAGACCAGACACCGTTCGAGGTTTGCACTGACCACAAAAACCTGGAGGCCCTCAAAACCCCATGGAAGTTATCGCCCAGGCAAGTCTGGTGGGCCCAATACTTCAATCGTTTCAACTTTGAGCTGAAGCACATCCCAGGGGGGAAGAACTTTCTGGCCGATGCCCTCTCCCGAATGCCTCAATACAACAGTGAACGTGAGCAGATAGTGAATCCCTTCATCCCTTCTGCCCAAGGAGTGGTCCAAGTAACCACCAGATGGCAGCATTGAGACCAGCAGAGGCAACCTGCGAGTGACCTAATGACAAGGCTCAAGGCAGAAATGTTGGCGGACCCCTGGTTCCGAGACAATCAACATCTCTTGACAAAGAGAGATGGCCTAGCATGGAGAGGGATGAAACTTTATGTCACAGAGGCCTTATGCACCTTGGTCCTCAAGAGAAGTCACGATGTCAAACCAGCGGGACATTTTGGCTTCCTAAAGACTCTGCACTTAACACGGAGACAGTTTTGGTGGCCCCACATGAGAAAAGATGTAGACAGCTATGTAAAAAGTTGTACCATCTGTGCCACAATGAAAACCCAATCAGGAAGGCCCCTGGGGCTGCTGCAGCCAGTACCTGAACCGTCAAGACCATGGGAGGAAATTGCTATGGACTTCATAGTCGAACTGCCGAGGAGCAGCGGAAGCACAGTGATCTGGACTGTAATAGACTTATTCTCCAAACAGGCACATTTCTTACCCTGCAGCGGACTACCCTCAGCCCGCCAATTGGCCAAACTGTTCGTAAAACACATCTACCGCCTGCACGGAGTACCCAGAAGAATCATCTCCGATCGAGGTGTCCAGTTTACAGCGAAGTTCTGGAGGGAATTCCTTCGATCCATAGGATCATCCCAAGGCCTCAGTTCAGCATTTCACCCGAGCACCAATGGGGGGGGGGGGCGAAGAGGTTGAATGCCATGATAGAGCAGTACCTGAGGTGCTACGTTGACTACCAACAATCAAACTGGGCAGATCTCTTTGCGGAGGTCGCATATAACAATGCTGTCCACAGTAGTACAGGACTAACCCCATTTAAGATAGTGAGCGGCATCGATTTCGTCCCCATGCCAGAGTACCCAAGGGAGCTTCCTTCCTCAGTTACCTTGACCGAATGGATGGCAATGCTGAGAGAAACCTGGGAGAACATCAAGAGGGCATTAGACAAGGCAGCATAGTCTTATAAGAAACAAGCAGATAAGCACCGAGCCCCCCAGAGGCCGTTCCAAGTAGGGGAGAAGGTCTACCTCTCCACCAAGTATTTAAGACTCAGACTCCCGACCAGAAAACTGGAGCCGAAATTCATAGGATCATTTCCAATAGTAAAAATAATCAACCCGGTCACAGTACAATTGAAGTTGCCCCGGTTACTAGGGAGGATACACCCCATTTTTCACAGTAGCCTCCTGAAGCCTGTGGTAGGGTCAACTTTAAGGCCGGTGCCACGTGATCCCCCAGGGCCCTTGATTGTTGGAGGCCAGACCCACTATGAAGTACAGTGAGTTCTCGATTCAAGGTGGCACAGAGGGAGATAAGCCCTGGACTTTTGCCTGCTAAATCCCTTTGAAGCTCGGTCTCTGTGGAAATGAAGAGGTGGGGGGGGAACATTTCTGTGAAATGACGAGACAAGAAGTCAGGAGAGTGACTTGGAAGATAGCCAATGAGAAGCAGAGAATTGGGGATCGGAAAGGGAGGGATTGGGGGGCAAAAGGTCAGTCTTGTCCGCACGAGTCATGATCCGGTTGCTGTGCTCGAATAAAGAGAAGATTTCCTTAAAGATTGGCAGTTTGGAAATTCATTTATTTTGAGATAACATCGAAGTCTGACACAACAACAGAGAAGGCCCTCCTCCTGGATCCACCAGTCAGAATATTTGGGCTGATGGGACCCGCAGTATGTCTCCTCTGCCAGCATGAGTGGTACGGGCCAATCCCAGTAGGGTGAGATGGTCCTTCAAGTAAACTGGACCCACGCCATGAAGGGCTTTAAAGGTGATCACCAACATCTTGAACTGCACCTGGAAGCAGACTGGTAAACAATGCAGCTCGTGGAGCAGTGGTGTTACAGGGACCATTCTTCAGGCATCCAAAACTACCCATGCTGCTGCACTATGCACCAGCTGTAGCTTCTGAATGTTCTTCAAGGGTAGCCCCATGTAGAGCGCATTACAATAGTCCAGTCGTGAGGTGACTAAGATGACATTCCATGAAGCTTTGAAGATCTGGTTGTTCTCCCGGCCCTTGGGTTGAGATGGATGGAACCCCTTCTTGGGTATCTCTAATTTTTGTTTTTGTATGCACATTGTATCTTGATCCCAGTTTGTCTGTATTGGGTTTCAGAGTATTATATGGTAAGCTGTCCGGTTAAAGTTAACTGGCACTTAAATTGAATTAATTAATTAATAAAATGAATGAAATAGCAAGTCCTGGAATTCTAATAATGTTGACTTTTATAGCCTGCTAGGCCTTTCCATTACCAGATCATATCATAATGCAGCAAAATGTGCTTATTTCATTCAAGCCCATTGTAAGTCATGTAAGCTAGCATGACTTAAAAGCTAGTTATAAATGTGAAACCCTCCTTCAGGATGAATTCATGTTCTGAATGGGGTAAGTACATATGTATATATATATATATATATATATATATATATATATATATATATATATATATATATATATATATATATATATATATATATATATATATATATATATATATATATATATAAAACCAAAGACAGTTTAATGGATTGTACTCGGATGTGTTGTATCTATTAGAAATGAGATCTCTTTCTGTTTTAAATGTTTGTATAACCTCCACTGATATGAACTCTAAACAGAACTGAATGAGCTTTGAAGATCAACACAAATATAAATCAAAGCCTTCCAAAGCATCTATTGAACAGAATGTTCAGAGACATATCCCGAGAATAAAGTAATGATAAACAACTCAACAAATAAATAAAACTTAAAATAAAGCTCCTGAAACTGCACTTTATAATAAGGTAGCTTTAAATGTAAACCACTGGCCAGAAAAATATAAGCTAGCATAGGATGGATTCTAGACAAATTCTTATTCTTCAATTTTGTTTATGGGTTTTGAGATGTGTCTATTTATTTCACATAAGTTCATATAATTCCCCTCTTCACAGCACATGCTAGCCTGACAGCGAAATTTGATCCATGGTATCCTTTAAATTTCACCCTTGAGATTCCTTTTTCTTGAAGGAAAGCCCCACTTTTTCTATATAACAATGGACCTAGTTTGTATTTCTCCATCCCACAGTCAACATGGAACATACTTTATACTACTGAGATAGCACTTAAATTAGTGAGAGAAATTCCTTAAGAAGACAGGTCATGAAATTTCTATTAGATGGTAGTAGGTGGTGCCTAGGGAAAAATTGCGAGGAAGATGAATACTACTTGGAATCTATTATTTATTTATTTATTTTGTCAAGCATGTATTCAATAACATATATAAGTATAGACATAATTATGAATACATGAGATGGATACAAATAAAAGGGAACATTAGGACAGGGATTGTAGGCCTGCTGGTATGCTTATGCACGCCCCTTAAAGACCTCTTAGGAATGGGGTGAGGTCGACAGTATACAGTCTAAGGGTAAAGTTTTGGGGGTTTGGGTAAGAAACCACAGAATCGGGCAGTGCATTCCAGGCATTGACCACTCCCTTGCTGAAGTCATATTTTCTGCAATCAAGTTTGGAGCGGTTTACCTTAAGTTTGTATCTATTGTTTGCTCATGTATTGTTGTGGGTGAAGCTGAAGTAGTCATTGACAGGTAGGACATTGTAGCAGATAATTTTATGTACTACGCTTAAATCAGACCGAAGGTGGCTTAGTTCTAAGTTGTCTAAGCCCAAATTTTCAAGTCTGGTGGCATTCTGTTAAGGGTAGAGGAATGGAGGACGCTTCTCGTGAAATATCTCTGGACTCTCTCAATTGTATTAATGTTTGATATGCAGCGTGGGTTCCAGACAGATGATCTGTATTCGAGAATTGGTCTAGCAAATGTTTTGTATGCTCTAGTCTAGTTAGTAGTACAATATTACCAGAGAAAAAGCTATGCAAGATTAGGTTAACAACTTTTAATGCCTTTTTGGCATTGCTGTTACAGTGAGCTCTGGCACTTAGGTCATTTGAGATGAGTACTCCAAGGTTCTTGACAGAGTGAGGGTCATCTACAAGGTCTTATCCTCCCAGCTTGTATTTTGTGTTTTGATTTTTTTTTTTTTTTTTTTTTTTTTGCCAATGTGTAAGACAGAACATTTGTTAGTTGAGATTTGGAGTTGCCAGTTGTTTGACCATTCTGACAGATAGTCAAGTTCTTTTTGTAGGGTAGCAGTATTGTCGGTTATGTTGAATAATTTTACATCATCAGCAAAGAGAACACTGTTGCTTATAATATGATCACAAAGGTCGTTTATGTAAAGTATAAAGAGTGTGGGTCCTAAAACACTTCCTTGGGGGACACCGCTGTTAACAGGTGCAGGGTTTGATAGTTCCCTATTTTGACTACTTGTTGTCTGTTTGAAAGGAACACAGCTATCCACTTATGCAGGGATCTGGAAATGTCATAAGATTTTAGTTTTAGAAGTAGTTTGTTGTGTATCTACTAGAATCTTCAAATTTGCTTGTTGTGTCTTATCTTGAGAATTATCTTTACAACTCAGCTCTCATCTACATATGGAAATGAAAATGTGTACACAACCATCAAATATGCCTTGGGATTGAATCCCATCATTTAAATGAAATTGCCATGAGAAGGGCAACATAGCGTCATCATACACTACAATAAGAAGTAAGATTTGAGCAGTATGCAGTTATTCAACCCAGATAAACTATAGAAGCAAAACACTTACAAGAAATATGTGTAATTCTGGCACATTTGAACACTGGAAAGGCAGGCTGAATTCTAAGATGCACAGAGCAGGAAGATGAAACACAACTCTGAGGGTGTGAAATTGTTAAGGAATCCATATAACACTCATGAGAAACAAGCACTGTTATTCCTGACTTATTCATGTAGATTTTACCAGGCGTTACTTTTTCGTTTACTTGCATTACTAACAGATTTCATGTAGAGGAAAAGAAGAAAAGGAAGGATAAAAGATATACGCTAGTGCATGGATATGGGAAATAATATGAAATTTTACCAGTTTGCAACTGTTTTAAGTTTTTTTTTCTTTGCATAGATTGTTATTGTAATCAGAATCAGTAAGTTATTCAGCACACAATCTGTTAGATGTAAAGCTCCCCCTCTCTTTATTTTCCTTCAAGTAACATTTTAATTAAGTTAGTGAAATGCTTTTTAAATTCCAGCTAACTGTTGATTCTAGACAGGAATTTTACAATAAAAGGACACAAAGAAGAAAATAAGACTCATAAAACACTCACAATAACTCAGCTTTAATTTTCTGTTAAATAAATATTCCAAAACTGGAAAACAGTACTTATTCAGATTAGTGCAGCAAAAGAATCACAAAACCAATAATCCTAAACAGATCTTTCTCATCAACCTACTATGTACCTTGGCCATTTTAGCAGAGCTGATTTTCATCTGAGATTTACATGTTGAACAAGAAAGCAGTAAAAACTGACCAATAAAATTAACTATTATTTCTTTCATGCAGAAAAACTGAACTCTTAAGATGGCAGGTACCTATAATACAGTGGTGAAATCCAATTTTTTTTTACTACCGGTTCTGTGGGCGTGGCTTGGTGGGCGTTGCAGGGGAAAGATACTGCAAAATCCCCATTCCCTCCCCACTCCTGGATGAAGGATATTGCAAAATCTCCATTCCTACCCCACTCTCAGCCAGTCAGAGGTGGTATTTGCCGGTTCTCCGAACTGCTCAAAATTTCTGCTACCAATTCTACAGAACCTGTCGGAACCTGCTGGATTTACCCACCCCTGCTATAATATCTTATTTATTTTATAGATGGCAGATTTCCGAGTGGAAATCAATTGGTTTTAACCTGGGGGGGGGGGGAACTATTGGGAAACTTGATTGGTGCTGTCAGAACTTTAGGCCACATTTGAAGGGAGCACCCTGTGGCAGATTTTTGTTTTCCAGATGGCTCTACTAGGAAGAACAGGAATAAATAGTTCCTTGTCAAATTCCATTTTAGTAGCACAAATTAAACAATGTCCTCATTTAGATTTTAAAGGATGGAAGAAGCCATCATAATAATGAGGAAGATCTTATTTTAAATCTGTATGGACAAAGAAATATGTTACAGTATTGTAGTTCTATAGTTAGAATTATATTCTAAGATCTCTATTCTGTTCTGAATATTCTGAATAAAGAAAATTCTGTACATCCCATTATTAATCTTACTATTCTTTTAAAGAACTGGAATAAAATGAACAATTTATGATGTTTCCACCTTAAATTAAAAATGAGATTTTATGGCTTTGAATCTAAGCTATGGCAGTAAGGATGTCAAATCCTGACTATTAGAAATATTTTAATTTTCTTGAAAATCAATTGATTTAAACACCTTAGTACTTTAATTTCATAATCATGGAATTACTTTAGTTTTTAAACAATGTAATTATTTAAAACTATGTTCAAACTATAGTTGTGCGCAAAGGTTTAGCATTGTTGGTTTTGTATTGTATGGTTCAATGAACAGGGAATGGGAACATGACTACATGTTACAAAGATAAATACAATAACCTTTTTAAAAAATTGCATGCACACTTACTGTTTTTCTACAATTATTCACAGATTCAATATAAAATCATGAATAAGGCAGGCGCAGATGTTTGGATATTCTCCAGTTGATATGGTCCTTTAAAATAAACCAATAAAGTTGTTAATAAGGCCCCAAAAGGTAACTGACTCATTAGGTATACAATTAGCCAGAAGAAGACAATCCCACAGGTGTACAAAACTCTAACTCTTTTAACTTTGCAGGTTGTGATAATTGTTATATGTCTAACCACCATGAGGTCCTCTAAATAGCTGTCCAAGGAACTCTGAACTGTGTGGTCTTACTGCTAGTTTGTTCTGCTTCCTGTGCAAATAATCAAGCCTAGCATAGTTGGGAAACAATTTAAGCTACCCTGTTTCCCCCAAAATAAGACATGCCCTGATAATAAGCCCAATCAGGCTTTCGAATGCATGGCAATCAGGCCAAGTGCTTAATTCAGGGTTCAAAAAAATATAAGACAGGGTCTTATTTTTGGGGAAACACGGTACTATTTACAATTATGGAATGGAGTATCTTAAGAGCCAACCCAGAATTTGATCTCTAAAGCATGGGACTGGGTTATTTGAGGGGCTGCCTCTCCCCAGTTATATCTTCATGTCCCATCTGATCCAATAGAGATGGCATGCTGCAGGTTGTACTGACTAGAGAGTTTCCTTTGGCAAATCCTTTTCTGCTCTGATCCCATAATTTATGGAATATCCCTCCCCCATCTCAAGGGAGGCCAACCTCATCTTTTAATTTTCCAAAGTCCTTCCAAGGGCTGGTTAAATATTGAGATGGCGCCTGGGTTATTAACATTTTCTCTTTGCTTAATCTCTGTTCTGTTTTTTGTGCCTTTATAATTTTAATGTTTTTGAAAAAGATATTAATATTAACATACATTAATACCTTGTTAATTACCCTGTTCTACACCACCCAGAGTGACTTGATTGTGAGATGGATGGTTATATAAATGTGAGAAAGAAAGAAAGAAAGAAAGAAAGAAAGAAAGAAAGAAAGAAAGAAAGAAAGAAAGAAAGAAAGAAAGAAAGAGGAAGGAAGGAAGGAAGGAAGGAAGGAAGGAAGGAAGGAAGGAAGGAAAGCAAGCTGTTCTGAATGTTTAGAAAAACGTATACCAGATTATATAGAAAGATAAGTCAAAGGCCAAGAGAAATCCAGAGGAGAAATGAAGAACCTCTTTTGCCTGGAGCTTATTTTCTTCAGCTTGCTGTCCCAAGCACTTTACTGCCATCTGGCAATTGAGGTACTAATAGAAACACAGCTTTTAATATTTGCAGGAGAGGCTGTTCTACAGATGCCCCTACCCTTCTGGCTTGTTGGAAAAGGACTGTGGTGTTCCTTCCAAGCATTTGAGCTTCACTTACTCAGTATTTTAGAAACTTTTTCACATCTCTTTTGCCAAGCTTTTAATTTATATCTATATCTATATCTATATCTATATCTATATCTATATCTATATCTATATCTATATCTATATCTATATCTATATCTATATCTATCTATCTATCTATCTATCTATCTATCTATCTATCTATCTATCTATCTATCTATAATTTCCTTGGTAATTTTAATCTGTGCTTTAAAATTGTTTTGATGAATTTGGTTTTTCTTTTGAAAAGATCAACCATCCTGCATAGTCATCAAAATAAGAAAATAGAGAAAGCCAAGAGGGAAAAATATTGACTTCTGATAGAGGAATTCTCCACTCAAAATCTCTTCTGCCATTCTCTGTATCTTTCTATGTGAGCAGCTGATGTATGGTTTAAACAGAATGCTCCCTTTGGAGAAAATCAACAATCTTTGCTCAGTCATAAACTCAATTTTCAATCTTGTCATGAAATGTGTTTTTGTTTAAAAAAAGAAAATTACTTTGTCATTTAAAAGCACTAACCAATGATAACAGTGATAACAATAGTAATAGGTAATAGACAACAGAACAGGAGCAATGCAGAAAACGTTATGATTTAGTAATACTTGTACAGAATATAGACAGATCATACAATCCTATGTAAGTATTCTTGGAATAATGTTTTGCTAGGTTCAGTGACCATCACTCCCAGGTAAATGTGCATACAGTTTTTCAACAAACTGATAACTTCCAAGTCATCATTTCTCCTTTCCAATTTCTTCTTTACTTCTATCGATAGCAATAATTAACATTTCTTGGCTGTGAAAGGATTAAGGGTTGATAAGAGCCACAGTGATCACATTAGCTTGCTGTATTTTAAGATCTCATTGTGACCAAACAGCAGGGAAGAGATTCCATCTTCATTGATCATGAGCTTCTTGTTTCTCATTGATTTATTTGTGCCCTGTCTAGCTCTATCGATAATTCAAGAAGCTTCTCTCTGATTCTGACTATGCTGTGATGCTATGTTGTGTATTCAAAAATATGTACTCTGTTCAGCTCCTTAGAATGTCTTTGGTGCATGAAAACACTGATAGGATTGCAACCACAGAAAGGACTGGAAAAGCAAAAGGGTAGAGATGATTTCATTGGACCTTTAGATTGTACCTAAGATGTCAAATGCAGGAAATCAAGAGTCAAGGTGGTTCAAATGAATCCAGGTTTATTATATGCTAACATTTCTACAAGAATCTGAAGTACTAACAGTTAAACAAATTAGCAATAGATAAGAGTCAATGGAATTCAAGGTTGGCTGGACTTAGATCTCTGGTGAATATGAAGGGACTTGAGACTGATGACACACCTGACCTTTCCCTCAGGCTCACCCTGGTCATCTCCTACCTAAGACTTTTGGAAAGATCAAGAACAAAAAAAGAGAGACGTTTGTTCTGGGTTGCAGAAATGGATAAATCCAAATCCATGATGAATTGGAATGATTTTGTAAGCAGATTTCCATTTTTCTGGAGCAGAGCAGATGGTCGTCATCTCTTCTGCTAGGATTCAAAATCTTTGATTAGGTCTGCTGGTTTTGGTGCTCTGCCAACAATCCCAATGTAACAAAGGAAAGTTGAGGCACTTTGGATTCAGTGACTGAAAGGTCAGTCCTTAAATCTGAATGAATCTTGTGATAATATGCTTCATTGTTTTTTTTCAGAGAACCTTGGGAGAGGTGGAGAAATTCTCTAAGAGTTTCATTATTTCCTTCATCTCCCTGTTCCCCATCTGATTTCATTCCTAGGTAATATATTTTTGCTGCCGAATACAATTTTGGGTTGCTTAAGACAAATTAAAATGGCATAGCTCTCCTAAACCTCACTCTAATTTCTAGGAAATATGGTATGCCTCATCCATTAAGCAATCAAGGTATGCTCCCATTCTGAGGAAAAGCAAAAAAGAAATTAATATAAGTAGACTGTAAAGTAGATTACTAAAAGCTTCAAACATTCTCTGTTGAGGAGGAATATTGGCGCTCTCTGAGCTTCATTGTTTTCTTGCAGATGTTTCATTACTCAATCAGTTAACGTCATCAGTGCACTTGGGATTGATTACTAAGAAATTTAGCACATTCCTGTCCCTTCAAGCGGAGAATGTCAATGCAAATCTATTAGTGATGATAGGAACAAAAAATTATCACCATTTCTGGAACCCCGCACTAAAACAGAGAAGCATAGAGGTCTTGATCTGAGCACCAAGTCCAATCAAATTGCTCTACAAATGAATGAATTATTACAAGGCTCTTGATCTGGTCTTTGTTGATTCATTTATGTTCTATCTGTCTGCAGAAGGCTGCGGAAGGTTGGCATACCTGAAGTGTTCCTTACGTTATCCCTCTTAACATAACAACAGCCCTGTGAAGTTGGCCTGAGTTGATATGACAGGCTTCAAATCACGCAGTGAGCTTTATGATTAAGCAGGGATTTGAATTTAAATGTTCCAGGTCCAGCCTAACCTACATTCTTCTATTACAGTGATAGTGAAGCTATGGCACGCATGCCGGAAGTGGCACACAGAGCCATCTCTCTGGGCATGCCAGCCAATGCCCGTTGCTCTTCTGGGTTCCAGCGTGCACATGCCACGAAGACCAGCCAACTGGTCTTCACATGTGCATGCATGCTAGAAACCGGAAACTCAACTTCTTGGCACTTGCATGTGCACCAGGGAGTTGCTCTTCTGGTTTCCAGCACTCCCTGGCACTCCCCCACATGCCCACTTGCTCCTGTTTCGGCACTCGGTGCAGAAGAAGTTCCCCAACACTGTTCTATTATATAACATCAAATATATCTCTTTTGGTAGAAACGATTTTGGAAAGAACATTTGCTTTTATTCTTTCTACTCCACCCATATAGAAATCAAACTTCTGGAAAGCAGATGCTGGCTTACAAAGGTAAAGATTCTCTAGTGACTTTTCGGCTTCTGCTTTTTGTGAGCGGTTTTTTTTTTAAATATCCTCACTATGGGCAGTTGCCCAGATGAAGCAAAAGAATCTGTCCCCATGCACAGAGACAGATGTCACAGTCATGAGTCATCAGTAAAACCTAAGCAGGCAGCAAAGGAGGTAATATTACTTAATAAAATGCCTGTCTCCAGGGAAAATTAAAAGAACTTTGCAAATCTATGTACATCCTGTTGTAGGCAAAGGTGGGTAAGTAAATGAGGGTAATAACTTGGCTGCAATAAATCTGACATAAGATCTAAAGAAGCTTCAGCCACCTTCCCAGCCCAAATAGTTAAGCGGCAGGAGAAGCGCTACCGGATTAAATATTTATGCCCTCCTTTTTAGCCTCCTAGCTTTAAGACCGTCTTTAGAAAGCTGGTGCATTGGGCGGATCTAAAATAACAATGGGATGTGATTAAAGCTTGTGTCAGTTGGAAATAAGGATCACTGAATTGAGGGAGCCTTTGAATAAACATGCATCCAACTGCATGCTCAAACTAATGGATTTACTCATCCTACAAATATCCAAGTTATGGTGAGGGGTGGGGGGAAAGACACAGTGCAAATCCTGCATCTTTTGGAGGAGTGAGAGTATTGTAATTATGCTGCACCTTTCAATAGTCGGAGCAAGGTTCATGGACTAGCAGTGATAAAGAATGTGGCCCAGGAGATATTTCTGCTGGATCTCCAAACATGGGCCCATCTATAGCTTCTGGCTGAAAGCAACATTCTCACATATGAAGAGAAGAGTGGAATCTGCATCTGCCCCCTTCCAAATATACATCCTAAACATAGAACAGAAGTTTGGAGAAATATGCCAAATTTTACATAGATATGGACAATAAATGTAGAAATTTACACACGCTCAATATTTATGTATAATATAATCTTTGCAAGGGATACAATGAGAATTTCAGCAAAACCCAACCCCTCTGTTCCAAGATACCAGGCAAAAACATTTTTCACTCCTACTTGGTGTTCTAAGGAAGTGAAATTGAGAATTTTTACAAGATATGAGTTCAGAGCACTTCCTAATTCACTGAACTCTACTTGAATAAAGATAAGTTGCAAGACTTTGAACTTGATCACATGATTCAAATTTTCCTGGAAAAGATTTGTTTTCTACTTCTTACTTCATGGAATGAAGTAGGTCCAGAGCCATTTAATAATTCCATAGTACTGATTTCTTTGTCAAGCGCCTCCCCCTTTATATTGTCAGCTTCTTCACTTGTGGAGGAAGATTAAAACTGGGAAACACAATAGGTTCCCCTTGGCAAAAGAAAACCTCATTTTGGACCATGTTGGACAATAGACTATCCTTTCCTTCTTAGTAAAATTTAAGTGATTAAGCTACTGCTGCCTATGCACTAATTTAAATGCAAAATAGTTCACATGACAAACTCCCTTTGTGACCTTGCATTTGAATGGTATATGTAAAAAAATGTTAATTTGCAAGTATAATATTGTGGAATTAATCAAATTATAATGAATATTAATCTGAGGCCAAATATTAAAGAATTTGATGTATAATAAGAGAAATATATTTCATAAAAGGTTTGCCCTGCTTAATAAATATTGACTATTTCCCTCAACATGGTTATTCTCCTTCTTATAAAAGAGTTCTGAGAAAAGCATTACCTGTGCTGAATTACTACTGGAACATTCAAACCTCCTCACCATCTTCCACAATTCTCTTTTTTGATACAGGGCATGAGAGTGGGTCATAATTCCCATTGAGTCAGATGCAAGTAACCATAAGTTTGTTTCCCGAAGAATCTGTGGTAGAACCCCCAGGTAGAGTTGGGGGAGATGTGAAAAGGCTGGCAAGCTTAGAGTTCTTGCTTGGAAGGAAACAATAGAGGCTAAACCTACTTCTGCTACTCCCACCCCTCACCCCCATACCCAGAATTCCTGAAGGCTTTATTTGGTCAATTCCCAAGAGAATGTAGTCAGTCCAGTGAGGTTCTTGGAAATAGGCAGGCAGCAATAAAGAATTAAATAGGCAGGCAGCAATAAAGAAACAATTCTGATCAGCTCATGGTGTCATTCTGGTTACTTTGCACCTGACAGAATCTCTAGAATTGAGATACTAGCTTACAGGATGGGGAGAAAATGGATTTCTCTTATATTTATTGGCATATTCACTGAAACTGACCAACACCATCTTTATCATTAGCAGGGAATGTTGAATACATCAAGGATATGGCTGAGGTTTAGGTATGCCTAGATTATACCTGCTTTATCTCACTCAAAAGTATTACCTGAAAGCTTTGATTGTTCAGCATCACAATGGGTGGAGGATATCAATACCAAAGGGGGCGAGGTATTTTATTACATAAAATAATTTATAATGTATTTTCCTAAATCTTATTAAACATAGATATTTATATAACATACCATATAATATGGCTTGAATGGCATAACAAAAAAAATGTGATTGGGCCACTGAATATTATTGCGACATTTGTTAAAGATCCATTCCTTGAGGCTACCCATCATTTCAGAATCACTTGGATTTACCGCTGCCAATCTAACCCTAGATTTAGCAGAGCACTATGGGATTCTGGGAAGATGACCAGGAACTATAAAATAATTATAATAATAACATTTCAGTGACGCTTTGAATGCAGTTTCTGCTTTGAGAGAAAGAGGCTTTCAATTGCCCAAGTCTTCCACCTTCATTTTTGAAATTGTGCAGAATCTAACTGAGCTATTTTAACTATTAGATTACCAGACCTCTTTCTGTTGTACATTTGTAGCACTGACAGAGTACTGAAAGCCAGTCAGGCTGTGACTTACCCAGCCAAGATTGAGTAGAGATGTCACGGCTAATCATTGATCAATTATTGCCCAATGACTGTGATCAAAATGAAACCTGGTCACTTCTGCCACAAGCCACCACTGGAATAGGAGGAAGCCACTGCAGGTGGCTGTTAGATTGATGGCAGACTCCACTGCCAACCCCCTTGCTCTCTGCTTTCCACCCATCCATCTTTTTGGTTATCATATTGATGTATTTTCTTTGTGTTCTTTTGTCATTGTTTATTTTATTGTTCTATTTTTTTACTTCTGTTTACACGCCCTTCATTTTTCTTCCTTTTTATTATTGTAAGCTGCCTAGATAGTCCTAGAGTGAAATGGGCAGTAAATAAATGTAACAAACAAACAAATAGTAAGTAAGAAAGTAAGTAAGTTAAACTTGGTTAATTGAATTGTGCTGGAACAGAATCTAAGCTCTCATCCAAAAGGGCTCAGTGACCCAACAAATGTTACTATTATCTTCTTTCAAAGGAAAAAAAAAATACAACCCTGTTCAAAAAAGTTCTAATAATCTTAAAAATACACTCTGAAGATATATGGCCCCTTATATAAGCAAACATTTCATTACAGCCAGAGTCAGGCTGTTAACCATTCAGAGCCACATGCAGAATCTGGAAAAGGCCATAATAGCAATGCTATGAAGAAAAGCTGAATTGAGACATATTACTATTATTACAAATTACTTGGAATGGGAGAAGAAGGTTCTAAGACTATTAAATGTTTTCTCAATGCCAAATTTAGTCTGACTTTTTACCCATCATTAGCCATTCTCCATCTAAGATAAGTATGGTATTATTCTTAAAATGAAAAAAAAAAATAGAGCAGGAAAAGTGAAGACATTTTCATAATTAGAATAATTTCAGGAAAAAAGATCTTTGAAACTTTGTGACATTCAATCATTAGAAATTAACCACTTCCCCCCACCCCCCAAAAAAGGCTCAGATGCCACCAGTCACTATTATAAACAATTAATAAGAAAGACAGTGTCTTATTGTGAGTTTTCTTTCATGTAATGTGGTTGTTAACAATGGTTTATGGTGAAGGTACAAGTAGTAAAGATCATCACTGATATATTGCAATACATTTAATCATTAGATGATACCAAGAAACAAGTGTTCCTAAATCTAGGGCACCAAACAGTGTGCCTTATTATAGAGGTTTCCATGGAAATTTGGATGAATGTGGACATTTTGCTCTTTTTTTATTGGCTAATGCCAAATGAAATGGAAAAACTAGCTCTTTGGCAGTAAGAATATAAAAGTAAATAAGTCACACACAAATCTATCAATCATCTGCATATGGCTACCCTTGCTCTTCTGTGCAGGATGATGATGATGATGTTGTTGTTGTTGTTGATGATGATTTATATATATTTTAGTCATTAGTAGGTTATAATCAAACCAAATTTACAGAACTGACAAATGATGCATTTTAGAATCCAGGATTCCAGGATTCATTTTTCTCAAATGCTGGTTGGAAGAGAGGGCCCATACGGGCGAAAAAATAATGCTAAGATTGTGATCTAAGGCATTTAACTGTACAAAACTCCACAAACACACATGTATGCAGACTTTGCATGGTCTGCAGGAGTACATTTCAGTTTATTTATTTATTTTTCTAGGATTTTAAAAAGGGTTTTGTTGTTGTTTGGTTGGTTTTGTTTACCTGCTGCAATGACAAAAGCTGGTTCTGCAGAATGTTGTTCTGTTCTTTGCACTTGAAATGCTTTTCATCGGTGTGTAAAAAGATACCCCCCCCCTTTTTTTATTGTTCTCCCAAGGGAAGCCAATCCATTCAACTTGAAGCAGACAAGAGTATTAGAAAGTGCAGACCCGTAAGAGATGCAGAGGCATATTTCCACATCAGAAGTAAATGAGGCAAAGACAGGGCTTGACTACACATGTTTCTGCAAATGCATCCCTTCCATTATGCATGCTGAAAAGACAGCTGGTGGAATCCATTCAGATATTTTCAGGAACGAAAGCCCAATACTGAAAATAAACACTGGTGCCCTTTTCTCTCTCATTCCCTCCATGCAGACGGTTCATTGGAAAGTTCTAAGGCCTCTCAAAATCTACAAGGTGCCTCAGAAGTGACAGAAGCCTCAGATAAATCCCTTTCTTGAGAGGTACAAAGGCTGACAGAAGAACAAAGTTCTTGCAAAGTCCAACAATAAGTTCCTTTCTCCTTAGCAGCAGGAGAAATAAAAAAAACTTGACTAAAAGCCAAAGATGCCAGCTCTGATTTGAACCACGGCTCCCCGTGGCTTAAGGCACTGCCTGAACCCCCCTGGTGTAAATTGCTGTCAAACATCGGGCCATACAAGAACTGGAGAATGGGAGATAAGCCCCTTTTGTCGTTAGCATAGCAAGAACAACACTAGAAAATAACTTCAATAATTAATAACTACTGCACAGCTTTAAAGTTTGTCCTGAATGAAAGGGCAAGGATGTTTCAGCCAACATCTAAAGCTGACAGGAAAATTAATTGTGACCAAAGCTTAGTTTGGTTCTTTTTTCTCATATCTATGAAGAGAAGCATAATTTACATTCTTTTTTCATCTGACATAATTCTCCTTGCTCTGGTTCACCCAGGCTATTATCTAGGTTTATAACACTATGTGTCCTGAGGGTGTGTTTGGAAGAGGACTGAGTGGTGGATTGGATCTAGTTTTCTTCATTACTTTGGATTTCTGCTCTCACAGCTTCCCGATGAATATTTCCAGGCTGCTTTTTGAAGGTCACATACTATTATTAGCCTTCCATTCATTAATCACAATTAGCCATCCTTGTTCATTGCAAGATGGGAGATGATAGCATTAAATAACCCACTCAACCCATTTTATTACCCAAACAAGCAATGGCTTGCTCTGTCAACACAGTTCTTGAATCTTTGGATTCTTTCTTCTTTGTACATCCATAACATCCTGATTTCTTCTTTATTTGTTTATTTATTGGTTAAACTTATTTGCCACTTATCTCATTGTGGGGCTCCTCTAGGCAGCTATTTATTCTGCTCCATTGTACCTTGCTATTAATGTCCTCATTTCCATTTTTTAAAAAGGGGAATCGACTCAACAGTAGAGAAAACCCACATCCAATAAATGGGAATTCCTTTTTGCCACCTCCTTTTATGCACTTTCAGAAATGTGGAGGAAGGCCATCCAGAATATTCTTTTGTCCATTGTTAGTTACAGTCTATTTTTAAAGCATAGCCAGATGTAATGGAATTACTAGACATGCAAGATTGCACTAAACAGGTATTCCATACTTGGTTACACTTTTTTTTAGTATCTTCCACCAAGAAAAAAATACCCATGAAAAACATTTCCTCACTTCCTAAATGCAATAGACTATCTTAGTGTGTGGTCACTATTGGAAGAGTTAGAATGTATTTAAAAAATAATAAAAACAAAGGGAGGGAGGGAGAACCTTATTTGTATTAAAATCTGGTGCCAAAAAAATGGCTGAGAAAAAGGGATAAATAATAGATCATTTTTATCTTTTGTAGACTTCAACTGATGTGATGAGCCCTGTGTTTCAAAGAATTGCAATATTTTATACCTCTGCTAAATTTGAAAGATACTCAAGAGTTCCCCAGAATAAACTTTTATATACAGCTTTTGTACATTTCTGAGTGATGATTCATTTTCCTAATTGTGAAAATCTTTAAAGTTCATTGTTAAGATGAATCAATCATATATTTAGAGTTAGCAGCCAGTGGCTACTTTTGTATGGCCAGTCATATTTATTCATTTAATGGGCACAAAGAGTTATTGGAATTAATAATTGTACCTACCCACAAAGCAAGATATATACCCTGTTTCCCCCAAAATAAGACATCACCTGATAATAAGCCCAATCGGGCTTTTGAGTGCATGGCAATAATGCCAAGCGCTTATTTCAGGGTTCAAAAAAATATAAGACAGGGTCTTATTTTCGGAGAAACATGGTATTTAATATGGTATTTATTGCTCATCTCTCAGATGGAATTAATTTGGATTTACTATCATTTCTTTTAAGCAATCATCGCTTGATATAGTTCAGACACATTTAGGTTCCTAAATTCTGCAGAAGTGTGAGACCATTTAAAATGATCCATACCTGGAGTTAGTCTCTCCCTCCCTCCCTCTCTCCCCCCCTCTCTCCCCCTCCCTCTTTTCATTTCTTTTCTTTCTTTTCTTTCTTTTTTTCTTATCAAATTTATAGAGCTGCTGGCATCATCCAAGATAACTCTGAGAGGTGCATAACAATAAATAAAAAGCAAGAATATAAAAGCAGCAAATAGAAATATTAATAATAAAATCCTTAAATGAGATGGGAATTCATCTCATAGTTGAAAGAAATATAAATGCCCCCCTCAACAAGGGGTCTACAATTCCATGGAAGTGTCAAGCCTATTCACAAAACCAGGTCTTCAGGCCTTTCAGACTATCAAAAGGGGCAGGGCTAATCTTCTTTTGGGAGGAAGAATATTCTATAATGTTGGCACAACAGTAGAGAAGGTATGTCTCCTGGGACCCACCAAATTTAGAATCCTAAACCAAGACAACCATAGCATGATTTTCTTGAGAGATCCAAAGGGACAGGATGGTGTCAACAGGGGATGGTGGTCCCTGAAATAGCCTGGTCCTGTTCATGAAGAGCTTTAAAAGTTTTTTTTTTTTTTTTGAAGTTAAAACCAACATTGAGCAACCAATGCAGCTCACAGAACAGGGATCTAATATGTATTGTCCTAAGACCACACATATCTGCACACACCACTGCACTTTGTACAAAGTGAACCACCAGAGGTGGGTTTCAAAGATTTTTACCACCGGTTCACTGCATGCGCATACACTTGCTTTGTGCACGCGCCTTCCGTTCAAGTACCAGGCCTTCTGTGCATGCTCTTTGGTCACACACGCGCCTTCCACCTACACGGCCAGCCTCAAAAATGTGGTTAAATAGGACAGCATAGCACAGGGTGGGTGGGCCCACCCACGATCTCCACTACTGGTTCGCCTGAACTGGTACGAACTGGCTGAATATCACCACTGGGCAGCCCCATATAGAACACATTGCAATAGTCCAATCAGGTTGAGTGACTGTAAGCAGGGCCTGCCAATCCAGGTACAGGTACAACTGGCTCATAAGATGAACCTGTGCAAAGGCCCTCAATCCTAGCCACCATTGCCACATATTCCTTAATCAGAATTATGAATCTGGAGTGACCCTCCAAAGTATTAATGACTGTTTTGAAGACTTTTACTGGAAATAAAATAGGTGATTCAGTTCAAAGTTCTCACAGAGCATCAATTTTGTAACTCTTGAGTCTCAGTTGTCAAACAATAGATCCTAGATATATTCTTGGTCGATTGAAGAAGCTTTGGTCTATGAAATTGGAGTTTGAAAAGTAAAGTTCATGGTACTCTCTGACTTTGGTTGTTTACTTGCAGACATTTCATTACCCAATGCAGACACAGATGATATTACCTAGTTGGATTCCACAGTTCAGCCCTGAGCTACATAGATTCTTTTCTATTAGAGATTCAAAAGTAGGAAAATTGTGGGGGGAAGATCTGAATTGAGTTCACCGAAACACATAGGAGTTTCTCATTAAGGCAGTTTATGCATTGATACTGCAGTCTTATTGGTTAAGGCACCGTGCTAGAAAGGTGGAGATCGTGAGTTCAAGTCCTGCCTTAGCCATGAAAGCCAGCTGGGTGACTTTGGGCCAGTCATTCTTTCTCTCAGTCCAACACACTTCACAGGGTTATCGTTGTGGGGAAAATAGAAGGAGGAAGATATGTTGGATATGATCACCAACTTCGGGTTGTTTGTAAAAATAATAAAGGTGGGATACAAATAAATAAATAAATTGTATTTCTTTCCATGCATTTCATACTCTGAACATTGTCCCATCAACCAGAGCAGGATGTCATATATTTTATTCCAGCTAAAGTATGAAAATTTGTGCATAGCTGTTTTGCCATTGTTTTTTCCTGGTTAAAACTTTTCACTTGTTATCTGATGTGGACTCTTCATTTCCGGACTCTTAATATTTTCACAGTTTCCATTCCTTTTAGCTATTTGAACTTAAGTATGAGGACAGAGACCCTGGGCATGCAATTCACTTTGGACTTGACCTTCTTTTCTAATGAAAATGGTCAGAGGGGGAAATAATTTCTGACCTTTTTCTAAACTACCATTTTAAAGAAAGGTCATAAAATGTGTGGTGGCATTTCATCCCCAGGAAGTGTTTGAGAGAACTGTTTATTTGGATTCATTTCAATCAGGATTCATGCCTTTATCTGGTACTAAAACAAATGTGGTCACCTTGGATGATGATCTACACAGAGAAGTTGACAGGGAGGGTGGGCATTCCATTGATTGTCCTGAACTTTTCAGTGGCTTTGGACATTAACACGTGTTATTCTTCTGAGTCATTTGAGAAGCCTGGGAGGCCCCATCTTGACTTTAGAAACACCTAGAGTGATGACAGCAGAAGACTAAATATGATAGCGCTCAGTTACTTGTGTAGATTTGACCCAACACTGTGGCCAGAAACAGAGACTCATGGTCTCATTACTATACATGAGATTGTTTTTGAAGATCACTTGGAAATCCCAGTGCAAAAGACAATGGTTAGTTGTGAGTAAGTAAGAGCCATTATTTTTTTTTTTTTTAAATTTGATTTATATGCCGCCCTTCTCCGGAGACTCAGGGCGGCTTACAATGCGTTAAGCAATGCGTTAAGCAATTATTCTTCTATTTCTGTTGCTTTATAGTTGCTGCATTGGCTACTAATAGTTTTTTTAAAAAAAAACTTTTAAAACCCTCTATGCCTTTGATCTTCACATTCCTCTCATCGATTCTGCTGTTCAGTTCTTCCAATGGGAAGATGCTTTGATTCCTATCCTCTAAGAGAAACGTAAACTTGAAGAAAATCCCAATTCTGGTGGCCCTCATGTTATGGCATACCTTTCCTCTAGAGTAAGGTGACCAGATTTTAACATTGGTAAAGAGGGACATTGTGGGCGTGGCTTATTTTGTGGGCATGGCTAGCTGGTCATGTGACTGGGTGGGCGTGGCTAGCTGGTCATGTGACTGGGTGGGCGTGGCTAGCTGGTCATGTGACCGGGTGGCCATGGCTATGCGTATAGGGTAAGGTGAACAGATTTTAACATTGGTAAGAAGGACACCATTGTGGGCGTGACTTATTGTGTGGGCATGGCTTGGAGGCCATGTGACTGGGTGGGCGTGGCTAGCTGGTCATGTGACCGGGTGGCCATGGCTATGTGTATAGGGACTACTCAGAGGGCTGAAAAGTCATTTCTGACAGGTCCTCACACTTTTGACTGGTCCTCACACTTATGACCATCCTCACATTTATGCCCGTGCAGTATTCTTAACAACCATGTCACTCATTTCACAACTGCTTCTCTTCACCATGGTGACAAGATAGGGCAAAAACGTAAAATGTGAGGACAGTCGTAAGTTCGAGGACTGGTCAAAAGTGTGAGGACCAGTCAAAAATAACTTTTTCAGCCCTCTGAGTAGTCCATATGCACAAAAGGACTAACCAGAGGGCTGAAAAAAGTCATTTCTGACAGGTCCTCGCACTTTTGACTGGTCCTCACACTTATGACCATCCTCATATTTATGCCCATGCAGCATTCTTAACAACCATGTCACTCATTTCACAACTGCTTCTCTTCACCATGATGACAAGATAGGGCAAAAATGTAAAATGTGAGGACAGTCGTAAGTTCAAGGACTGGTCAAAAGTGTGAGGACCAGTCAAAAATAACTTTTTCAGCCCTCTGAGTAGTCCATATGCATTAAAGGATACAGCAATAGAGAGGGATGAAGGAATGGAAATTAGAGTAGGAGTGAGGGTTAGAGAGGGAGGAAGAGAGGAGGAGAAGGAGAAAGGAAGAGGAAGTAGGGAGGAGAAAAAGAGGGTGGGGGGAAGAGAAAGTAAGAAGGAAAGAAAAGAGAATGGTGGTAGGTTTGAGGAGAAAGATTGCTGTACAATAAAAAAGATGAAAGGGAAGAAAGCCAACCCCAAGCAAATATAAAGATATTAAGATTAAGAATGAATTGTTAAACTTTAAAGAATAAAAGAGAACAAATATGAATAAATAGCAATAATTAGAAACACACATACAAACATGCAATGTATTTTCTTTGAACAGAATATTTGGCTGGTTCACAAATTTAAACAGCGTTTAGTCATTTCAATTAAATTTACAATTTCTATATTTCCTTTTTGCCATATTTATTCCTCATCTATTTTTTTAAAAAAACAATATTACCCTTCATCCTCATCTCTAATCTTAATCAAATTCAATTTTTCCCTTCTATTCTATATTATACCCCTTCCCATTGTCATCTATTTTTATATCCATCCTCACATTGGTTAATTATGTAATTATGTAATACAGTTGTTTAATACAAATTCAACATTTTAATATAAATCAATTAGTTATATAACTATCTTTTTGTATATTAATCAATATGAACATGAATATTCCAATTATTTCCATGCAATCCAATTTCTTACAAATCAATTAATTATATTTACCAATAATAATAAACCAAATAATTTCCCCCATATATTCCTCCAAACCACAACTTAACCATTTCTGCTTTCAACACAATATACAATTATTAATAGTATCTCAATTATTACAATTCCCTAGTTAAATAGAGCTTTTTTTCTTTTGTGTTTTAAAATCTTGAACTCTCCTCTTTTGCCCAAAATTTCCCATTGTTTGCAGTTTTGTACCTACCTTTTTTGGTGAGGAAAAAGAAAAAGAAAAAGAAAGAAATCTCTCTCTGCCTCATTTTGTCATGTTGCAGGTTTAGTTTCGCTTTCGCCTTTGTTTTCAGTATAGCTAGGGGGGGGAAATCTGCTCCAGGAACTTTTTGCAGCTTTTTGCAGCTAATTAACCTAGCGGAAGCTGTTAACAGGGGCTGTTTTTTCTATTTTTGCAGGCATGGGTCTATTCATTTTTTTTAAAACACTGATCAGCTGTAGGTCGGCCCTTTGAAGCCCTGCGGCAAGAGTTTAAAGAGTTTTTTTTCCCTCTAGCCATCAGCGGGGATTCAGGAGGCAGAATGAAAAATCGGGACTTTTTTAAAACGCCGCGGGACGCGGGACAAATTGCTCAAAAGCGGGACTGTCCCGCCAAAAGCGGGACGTCTGGTCACCTTATTCTAGAGGTTTCCTTGGCACTCGTTTTACTGGCCTTTTTTAAGGCTATCAATGCTTTAGGGGAGAGGATTGGATTGGCTACTCAGTAGTAATTTTTTCTCTCTCTTGTTTATATGATATCTGCTGCTTTTTATTTCTGCATGTATTGCATTTTGATGGTATTTGATATTATATACTATTATGTACCTGATAGGGTGGATTTATTTTCTTTTATGACTATTGTAAACCACTCACATCCTTGGAATTTGAAAGACATACACACATGAGACATACATGCACGCACACACAAACACATACACGAACATAAACTATTGCAAGAGATCCTCATGGAGTTGCATATGTGGTGTTCTTAGTATATAGATAGTGCTCAGTTATATATCTTACTTTCAGGCCTCATATATTGTGGCTGTGAAAGTCCTGAATTGATCTCTGAAATAGTAACATTCAGTTGAGATACTCCAGTGTCAGGTAAGACTGACTCAGCTATGGTTACATAATCAACTCTGAATGGAATTGCATTCACTCTGAAGGATATGGTGTGCAGATAGGGAATGTTTGAGGCTAAGAAGATGCAAATATGACACGGGCGGGAGGGTGGACTTCTTGAATTTCAAGAAGTGAAATTCAATGCTGCTGCATTGATGGCAACCATTTCTGGAACTTGCTGATCTTGCCAAAGTGTTCTATTTTCCTGTTACTCTAATCATAATTGTACCCTGAGCTTCAGACTTCTATTATTGATCCAAAATGTGACAATTAGAGTTGTAGCAGGCTCTAAAAGATCACCGCAATGAAGAGACCCGTCCTCCAATTCCATTGGTAGTCACTTGGATTCTGATGATTATTCACTAAAAAAAAATTAATCAGCTTGGGATCAAACCATCTATCCCAATTTCTCATTTTAATCCAAATGTAAACAGCCTGTAAGCTATTTCTACTTTAGGTTTTTTTTACACAATGGATATCTGATTGATTTCCTTGCAGTGTTTTGTTTTGTTTTAGCTTTGTATAATGAATCTACTCAGCCTTCACATCAATTCATATTTTAAATGTATGGACTTAATTGTATTTTTTTTAAAGAAATACTGTATGTGTATTACTTATACTCCTATTCATAGTTTTCTTCCTAGCTCATTTCACAGAGATTTAAATAGAAAAGTAAGATGAACATATATAAGGTAAGTACGTAGGGCAGATCCATTGAAATCATGATTCATTAATTATTAATTAATTACTCATTAATTAAATGAATTATATAAATATGAATATAACTAGGCAATGTAATGATTTTAACATTTATTGGTTTATTTTATTGTTATTTTGCTATTTGTTGCTTCAGACCAAGAGGAACAGCATTTATTCCATATTACTGTATTATCACCATGCTCTAGTAAAATATAGAATTAAATATTGTTCTGTTGTTATACCAGCTTCCTTTTCAGATCAGAAGAGAGTAAGTACACATACCACCGTAACAATTGTATTTAGGGTAACCACCTGTGGTTACACAATGTATTTAACTCCTAATCAGTCCACTAGCTGAAAATATTAGAAATCCATGTGAGATGAATTTCAGGATGAACATAGATATGTGAATATAAAATATACCTCAAATGAGAAATTATAGATACATGCTGCAATGGATACTTTTTAAAAGCTTTTGCCGTATTTTCCAGGTTAATTTTCAAATAATTGTCCTCTAAATTAATACCTGGAGCTTCACATTTAATGTAACAATGGCCACTGAAAGTCTACTTTTATCATCACAGAGTTTTGATGAGATACTAGTTGTTGTCTTATCAATTCATCTTTGTCTTAATAATTCATTTTTCTGAACAATAATACTCCTGAGTGATACAGGGCACCCATGTCTTAGTTGCTACTTTCACCTCTGGTAATTAACGATCAGTAAATGCAGTTCTTTCAACACTGAACAATTGACGTCTGCTTATACTACAAATTATCCTATAGAAAAAATTATTCCACAGCTAAGTTCAAAACAGGTTAATTTTAAAACTTTGTACATACTAGTAGTACTGCTTTTGAAATTGATGAAATTTAGCTCTATTTTGGATTTTGCTCCTTGTGTGACTTTTCTTAAAGAACATGTTCCTTCAGTCAACGATTTAGGTAATCAACTTGTATTCCATTGTTCTCCAGGCATATGGATTTTTCCTCTTTCAAACCCTGTATTTCTATTGTCCGTGGAAAATTTCAAAGCTCTCTAAGGAATTGACTACAGGTTTTGTAATTATAACAGTTTCTAGCTTACTACCTGTACATCTGCTCTACTCTATGGGGAATAAAATTATAGCAAACAACAACAACAACAACAAAAGTATCAATTCCATCTGGATAAAAAAAAATGTGACAGGATTTCCATTTTTTATGTACCAGGGCACTTTGGTTTGATTATTTTTAGAATGATATAGATTGCTATTAAGCATTTGTGGGCTGCAGTTGAAAAAAAAAGAAACCCAGACAAAACACATGGTGCTTATTTGATTATAACCCAGCAGCAATTGTGCTATGCTCAGTTTGTTTTTTTTCCCCATGGACCTTAAAGCATGTATAATATGCAAAGTTAGAGCACTCAGTTTTTATAGAGGACTTAGGGAAATAATAATAATAATAATAATAATAATAATAATAATAATAATAATAATAATTAATAAATAAAAAAGTAATAAACAGCAAAAACCACTGGGAACATAAGGTTGAGAAAGTTTTAGAGAATAAGAAACTCAAGATCTTGTGGGACTTTAGGATTCAGACTGACAGGCACTTGGTCCACAACACACCTGACATAACAATAGTTGAAAAGAAAAAAGTATGGTTCATTGACATTGCAATACCTGGTGATGCACGGATTGAAGATAAGCAGCAAGAAAAAATCACAAAGTACCGGGATTTGCAAATTGAAGTTGAGCGACTGTGGAAAAAGAAATTGTGTGTTGTCCCGATTGTAATTGGAGCCCTTGGAACAATACCCAAAGGGCTACCCCGCTATTTAGAAATTCTAAATTTGCCGGACTTGAACATTTTGACTCTACAAAAAACCACCTTACTCGGAACAGCTTACATCCTCCGACGATACCTTAACAGTTCCTAGGTCCTTGGTTAGGACTCGAGCTGCTGAGCTATTAACCAGCCTCAAAGGCTGTGAATCTCACTAAAGATTAAATAATAATAATAAGAATTATTGACCAAAAACAATAACAATATAGCATAATTACTACCGGGACCACCAGCTGTGGTGGTCCCAGTAGAATTCAGCACAGTGGGAACCATCCCAAAAACTCATGGACGGCACTTAGAAGATCTGTGAAGTGACATAATTTCCATCTGTTAATTACAAAAGACTACATTGCTTGGATCCACAAATATATTATACTGATTCTAGGTCATGCGGAAAAACTTGATGTGTATGAAGGCCAACACTAGCTAAAGAACTGGCAGCTACGATTTCACATACTGTGTATATAACAATAAAATATTAAATGTATATGCCACCTGATCTCCAGTGCTATTGGGGCAACATATGCTCAGTACAGCAATCCAAATCGTAGCATCCCCAGTTGATGGTTTTCCAGCCTCTCCTCAAAAACTTTTTGTAAAAGATTTGTTTTTATCTCACCATTATTATTTTTATTAATAACTCAAGGCAGTACATTTATCTAATAAGTTTTCCTCCTCCTAATTTCCCCCCCCCTTCCGAACAACCATCCTGTGAGGTGAGTTGGACTGAGGGAGAGTGACAGGCCCAAAGTCACCCAGCTGACTTTCATCGCTGAGGTGAGACCAGAACTCACACTCTCTTGGTTTCTAGCTTGATGCCTTAACCACTAGACTGAACTGGCTCTGTTAAACATTTAAGCACTTTTTTTTAAAAAAAATAAGCATTTCCAGAAAAAGGGAGTCTACTGCTCTTTAGGAAATTGGTTCCACTGTCAAACTGCCTTTTTTCCCCCTAATATCCAGCTGCAGGATAATACCTCCTTCTGTAACTTTTGTCTTACACTAACAATAAAGGTCCAGTTTTGGCTTTCATGATATCCTTTCAGCTGTTGGGGGAGAGCTATCACAGTTCTTCTAACTCTTTTATTCTCAAGGCTAAATATTCCCATTTTCTTCAATCTCACTTCACAGGACTTTGTTTCTAGTTCCCTGATCATCCTTTTTTTGTTCTTCTTTTGTTCCAGCTGCCATACATGGGTTCCAATTATGTTTGAAAAGTCTGGATATTCAGGAGTACAGAGCGGTAGATCTAACACCTTCGCAGAAATGAAGTTGATCTATCTCTTAAATTGCCAATTTTGTGCAGTAATTTGTCTCATGTGCAAGGGCCAGGAGTATGGGTCCTGGCAGGAAAGTAATATTGAGTTGTGCAGAGGCAAATATTAGACATGTGCACTGCCTGTAGTACAGGGGGAAAAATAATTGTTTATTTATAACTGGGAGCTAGTTTTCCTATGTCTTCAGAGCTCAGCCATTAGAAAGCTAAGCTTGAATTCTACTTTATGCTTTTTTGCATTGTGTTGTGACTTTGGTCTTTGGAGGAAAAAGAAGAATGCAGATTATACAAACATTTTTCCCAAACATAGTTTAGTGCTCTTTGTGTGACAATATTCTTCTGCATTTCCTCATAATCCATTTATCTTGCCTTTGTAAAAATCACTGACTTGCACTAGCTAAATTTCCTTTAATGTTGACTTCCACGCAAATTAGCATTTGCCCTTTGTATTTTGAAAATTTGTTATTTTCCATTGTGGTATGCACACGTGTTGTTGGCTCTGCACTCTTCCAGTTATTGTGTGCAGCCATAAATAATTTTAAAAAAAGCAAGAGCATCAAGTTCCCAAATCAGTGTTAGGTGGTGTTTTGGAAGTAGCAAAACGTTTGGAGGCAAATTCAAGGTTACATACATTTTAACCTTTTCAAATGATTTCAAAGATAAATCCATGAATATAGCCTGTGACAATAAGCCCAGAGAGGTGATATTCCACAAATATAACACATAAAAAATGTGACAAATTGCCATAATGTTAGTGATGGAAGCATCTTTGCACCTTGAGTGAAATTAGCAATGCTTCAACTGAACTCGCAAAATGTGTGATTTTATCAAGGTTTTAATTGCAAAGGGCACAAGCAGATAGCAAACAGAAAACTGTTGCCTACATTGTATTAAAAGTGTCAAGAAAAAAAAAATGAGATTTTCGTTTGTGTGTTTCTTTCAAAAAGGAATGTCAAACAAGGGTATGAAAGTGGTGTCTGCTTTAAATTGGATTCTGAAAATCGTAGTAGATTTTTTTACTCATTAGGTACATCCAAAGAATAACACAATTGTCCTCCATCTTTTGTTCCAAGAATGAGATAAATCACATATACCACTCCTAAGTTTTTACTGATGGCCCTGAGTGCTGACAGTGAGAGGTGTCAGCCTTGTAAGGAGACAATTGCTATTCAGTTATAAAAAATAAAATGGAGCTTATTCTTGGTCTTGCCAAACTCTATAGAATTGGTGTTAGATGTTTATAAATAACAATGTAGGGTACAACCCCAAAGTGAGTGCCAGATTTCATGCTACCATGCCTCTTTTGAAGAATCGTGCTACATCATCTGAAGTCTAGACCACAACAGCTAAGTGTTCATCCTAGGTGGTTTACATTTTGCTCTGTTTCTTGGAGTCATGATCAAACAGGATCAAAAACCCAAAAGACTTGCTTGTATTAATAGTGTTGGTGGTGTTCATTTATTCTGCTGTGATATTCTATTTGGTTTCTACAAGAATTAAGTGTATCTGCCATCTCAGTTGTTATATCTGTAATATGGACCTTCTTTTTTTTTTTACTGCTTTGCAGATATCTTCTGTTCTTCAGAGAGGCAGTGAAATTCTTATTCTGCACCAAGGAGTCCCTGAGGATTTTACTCTGCTAGTCATTGCTGACTATAGGAGTTGGTGCTCATCTCCTTTTCAAGGCCATTCAGCCAATGCAGTCCGAAGACATTTTTGCAGTCATGTGGCTAGCATGATGTCACAGAATGCTATTACTTTCCCACCAAAGTGGTACCTATTTATCTACTCACATTTACATGCTTTTAAACTGCTAGGTTGGCAGAAGCTGGGGCGAGGACGGGAGTTCACCCTGTCATGTGGTGCTTGGGTCTCAAACTTGGGCTACCACTTTCCAGCTGACAAGCCCAGCGTCTTAATTGCTGAGCCACTGTGCTGCTCATTGTGAACCAAGCATAAGTCTTAAATTGGAGGACAGAAAGGTATTATGTTGTTATGTCATATTTATCAATAAAGAATCAAGAAGAATCGCATATTTGATTTGTGCAAACTTTCCTGGCTAAATCTTAAAGTCTTTATAAAACCTTGGTTTGCAAAACTTAATTACCAGATGGTCCTCATCTATCTTATTCACACATGGCACTGAGCTATATCGTAGTTTGCTGGATTATGTTTTAGTAATCATTATGGTTTGTTTAACAATGATTGAAGCAAGGCGTTAGGGCCTGTTCTAAGAACTGGGCTTAGATAAACAATGACTGAAACTGAAATTTTAACCCAAACTGTAATTATTTTACTTTTCTGCCTTTTTTATAAAAAAGATACTTATGTTCCTACTTACAATAAATGTCTTTGAGGGCTTTCATACTTTAATTTAGTTCTCCCAGCAAAAAGACATTTTTTTCCACTTCTGTAAAATACAGATACTGTTTGAGATTTTGTTGACTTCTACATTAGCAAACAACAGAGCATGGGCTATTAGAAACAGATGGGGAAAAAAGTTGGAAGAGTTGTAGGGCATAAGAAATATCTTGCCTCTGCTATCAACATAGGATCAAGAATTGTAACCTATTACTAGTTATTTGTGAGGTTCAAGTACTCCTTTTACACAGACTATGACCCTTCACCTTGCATGCTTTTTCATCATGACTTTGGAAGCTCTAAATGAATTAACCTGTACATCATATTGTTTTATTCTTATTTTTTGAGGTTTAGGTAGAAGGTCTGTGCTCAGCATTTCTTATGCCCTACAACTCTTCCCAAAATTTTTTTCCATCTGCAGCATGGGTGGTTTGCTGAACTCTGCAAATATTTCTTCTTTGGTAATGAATACTTATTTTTCACTGAGTTCTTACAGCAAATATTCTCATGTGTTTGCTTGTTTTCCCTTCTGCTCAATGCATCCCTTTTCTCCATAACCAGCAGCTTGCATAGTGGCTAGCCTTTTGATCTATAGCAGAAATTTTCCCCACTGATGACTCTTTTGATTTACCTCAGCAATAGTGTGTCAAAGTTTTATCCACTGTAGTTTTAAGTTCCGCTGTTTTCTGTTTTTCAAAAGAATCATTTCATTTGGCTCTAGTTGATTTGGGATCCTTCTACCACCACCACTCATATCTCTCATGTGAGTCTGTCTGTCAGATTTTATTCGTTTGGAGAGATTCATTCACTTTGATTTTAAAATTACTTTGGAATTAAGTAGCTCCACTCTTACGAAGAATGATTTGCATAGTCTACTTCAAGAAGATATTCAAATGGTAATTCTAACTTTTTTTTTGAAATGTTTCAAGTTTAAATTGCCTGACAATTTGAGATTCTTGTCCCTTTAATTCATTCTAATATCATTATCATCCATTTTATCTTTCCTATCCTTCACTTGCATCAAAACTGAAGGATTATGCAAGAAACCCAGAAGACATACAGGCAAACAATTTACAAACAGTTACATGCGGCCACACACAGAATAATTCATTTTTGTTAATATTCACAAAATCTATTTTCATATTCTTTCCCCTTTTTATTATATTGTTGTAAATCTTAACACATTATATGTTACAATGATGTTTGCACAGCATTTATTAAAATTATTGGCATTCTATGGGTTAGATAGCTTAGAGCAGGGGTGTCAAACTTGCATCGTCGTTGAAAAATCATTTATTGCAAGAGGCCAAACAAGATTTATTAACTTTAAGAACTGCTCCAAAATGGTTTGAGAAGTATTCTCAGTAACCATTTCTGAATAAGAATATTTTGCAGCTCTAGGTTGAACTGAACTTGGTACTCTCTGAGCTTGGTTGTTTTCTTGCAGACATTTCATTACCCTACTAGATAATATCATTGTTGGTAGAAGAAAGTGGGGTTTGCTGGGTGTTTATATACTAGTGACTTGCCTTGTCAGTGTTTGTAGGAGTGGGCTTGGTGATTCCTTGATTAGGCTGTTGTTTCCTGTTTGACTGTTTGTCTGAGTTTATCGTTCCTTGATTGTGGTATTGTTTACCACTTGATTGTAATTTTATATTAATGTTGGTTTTAATCTTTGCTTATCTGAGTGTTGATTGCTTGCAAGGTGGCATTGTGGTCTTTCTGTCTCCTTTTTAATTTTTTTATTTGAAAGGCAAGGGAGAAAGAGAAAGATATACCCAGTTGAATGCAGAATTCCAGAGAATAGCTAGAAGAGATAAGAATGCATTCTTAAATGAACAGTGCAAAGAAATAGAAGAAAACAATAGAATAGGGAGGACCAGAGATCTCTTCAAGAAAACTGGAGATATGAAGGGAATGTTTCATGCAAAAATGGGCATGATAAAGGACCAAAATGGCAGGGACCTAACAGAGGCAGAAGAGATTAAGAAGAGGTGGCAAAATTACACAGAAGAACTATACAAGAATGAGCTTAACATCCCTGATAACCACGATGGGGTGGTCACTGACCCCGAGCCAGACATCCTGGAATGTGAAGTCAAATGGGCCTTAGGAAATCTGAGCAACAACAAAGCTAGCAGAGGAGACAGTATTCCAGCTGAGCTATTCAAAATCTTAAAAGACAATGCAGTAAAAGTGCTACACTCAATTTGCCAGAAAATTTGGAAAACTCAACAGTGGCCACAGGATTGGAGAAGGTCAGTGTACATTCCAATTCCAAAGAAAGGCAATGCCAAAGAATGTTCAAACTATTGCACCATTCCACTCATTTCACATGCTAGTAAGGTTATGCTTAAAATCCTATAAGTTAGGCTCCAGCAGTATGTGGATCAAGAACTACCAGAAGTACAGGCAGGATTTCAAAGAGGCAGAGGAACTAGAGATCAAATTGCCAACATACGCTGGATCATGGAAAAAGCTAGGGAGTTCCAGAAAAACATCTACTTCTGTTTCTTTATGCTAAAGCCTTTGATTGGGTGGATCACAAGAAATTGTGGCAAGTTCTTAAAGAGATGGAAGTACCAGACCATCTTATTTGAGAAACCTATATGCAGGTCAAGAAACAACAGTGAGAACTGGACACGGAACCACTGATTGGTTCAAAATTGGGAAAGGAGTCCGGCAAGGCTGTATACTGTCACCCTTATATGCAGAGCACATCATGAGAAAGGCGGGGCTAGATGAATCAAAAGTTGGAATTAAGATTGCCGGGACATCCACAGTTGTTCTTATTGGGTATAACTACGGACTGTACAGTTGCAGAGACTAAACTGATTTTGAACTTGATAACAGCAGCAAGATTGTTGGTAGCACAACATTGGAAGAAGGACTTTTTGCCTACTATTGATGACTGGATATTGAAAGTAACTAATTTAGCTGAAATGGCTAAAATTTCAGCATATTTGAAGGATCACACACAAGAAAGGTATATACAGGACTGGAGAAGAAGGATTGATTATATACAAAATAAGTATCAGACCAAAAAATATCAAATAGCTTATGAATGATTTCTTTTATCTGTATAAGCGCTATATAAGTGATATTAGAAGTTTTATGTCCAAGAAGCAGGATTTTATATATGGGGGGGTTAAGAATTTTTTTTTTAGGGGGTGTTAGTTTAATGATTGGTTAAGCAATTTAGTTTATTGTTAAAAGTCAATAGAAATACCTTGTGTTCTGCTCTGGGAAGTCGGGGAGGAGGAGGGGGGGTTGGGTGGGAGGGTTCTGGGGAAATTGTGTTTGTTTTAAAACTTTTTCAATAATAATAATAATAAAAAGATTGCCGGGACAAATATCAACAACCTCAGATATGCAGATCATACCACTCTAATGGTAGAAAGTGAAGAGGAACTAAAGAGCCTCTTGATGCGGGTAAAGAAGGAGAGTGCAAAAGTTGGCTTGAAACTCAACATTAAGAAAACTAAGATCATGGCGTCCAGCCCTCTCAATTCCTGCCAAATAGATGGGGAAGAAATGGAGATAGGAGATTTCATTTTTCTGGGCTCCAAGATCACTGCAGATGGGTACTGCAGCCAAGAAATTAAAGGATGCTTGCTCCTGGGGAGGAAAGCTATGGCAAATCTAGGCAGCATATTAAAAAGCAGATACATCATCCTGCCAGCAAAAGTATATATAGTCAAGGCTATGGTTTTCCCAGTTGCAATGTATGGCTGTGAAAGGCTGGACTATAAGGACTATAAGAAAGGCTGAGCGCCAAAGAATTGAGGCCTTTGAACTATGGTGCTGGAGAAGACTCCTGCAAGTCCCTTGGACTGCAAGGAGATCAAACCGGTCAGTCCTAGAGGAGATCAACCCTGACTGCTCTTTAGAAGGCCAGATCCTGAAGATGAAACTCAAATATTTTGGCTACCTAATGAGAAGGAATGACTCACTGGAGAAGAGCCTAATACTGGGAAAAATTGAGGGCAAAAGAAGAAAGGGACAACAGAGAATGAGGTGGCTGGATGGAGTCACTGAAGCAGTAGGCGTGAGCTTAAATGGACTCCAGAAGATGATAGAGGACAGGAAGGCCTGGAGGAACGCTGTCCATGGGGTCACGATGGGTCGGACACAACTTCGCAACTAACAACAACAGGATACTAGAATATTATTTTTTAATTTTTTAAAAAATTTAGTTTGTCAAACATGTATGAGATAACAGGTATAAGTATAAACATGGATATGAGCACGTGAAATGAGTACAAATAAATGGGGACAGTAGGACAGGGATGGTAGGCATCAATGGTGAGTTGCCCCCAGTTCAGATTGGTTCTATAGAACCGGTAGTAAAACTGGCGGGAGGCTCTGCCCACTGACCCTGATGTCATCAGAAGTGATCTGTGCATGCACAGAAATGTGCGCGATCCCGTTGCGAACCGGAAGTAAAGGTAAGTAGAACCCAGGTAGGTACGCTGGTGTGCTTATGCACGCCCCTTTACAGACCTCTTAGGAATGGTGTGAGATCCATGGTAGACAGCTTAAGGTTAAAGCTATAGGGGTTTGAGGAAGTAACAACAGAGTCAGGTAGAGCATTCCAGGCATTGACCACTCTGTTGCTGAAGTCGCATTTTCTGCAATCGAGTTTGGAGCGGTTTACCTTGAGTTTGTATCTCTTTGCCCGTGTATTATTGCGGTTGAAGCTGAAGTAGTTGTTGACAGGTAAGAGCGTTGTAGCAGAAATGTAATTATAAATTATATTATATTATAAATGTAGTTATCATTTATTCTTCTAGAACAGAGACATCTTCACATGCTTGCCCACCTAACACCTTGCCTAATCAGAAGGCCTATCTTCCTGTTGTTGACCATTTACATATTATGTGGTATAAAAATTACATTACACATTAAAAATAGCTTTGTGATAACTTGAAAATGTCCCTTTTAAGCCTCTAATTAGGCTGATATCCTGGGAATTAGTGAAGACCAGAGAATATCATTAATCAAAACATGTGTATTTTATATGTAGGGTAAAAATTAGTAGACCAAAGTCACAGAAAGTAAAATGCTGCCCAAAACAAACAAAAGAAAACATTTCAACCACTCAATCATGGAAAAGGAAAAAAAAATGCACTGATAATAGTCTAAGACAGTGGTTCTCAACCTTCCTAATGCCGCGACCCTTTAATACAGTTCCTCATGTTGTGGTGACCCCCAACCAGGGGTGGGTTCTAATTTTTTTTTACTACCTATTCTGTGGGCGTGGCTTATTTTGTGGGCATGGCTTGGAGGTCATGTGACTGGGTGGGTGTGGCTAGCTGGTCATGTGACCGGATGGCCATGGCTATGTGTATAGGGACTACTCAGAGGGCTGAAAAAAGTCATTTCTGACAGGTCCTCGCACTTTTGACTGGTCCTCACACTTATGACCATCCTCACATTTATGCCTGTGCAGCATTCTTAACAACCGTGTCACTCATTTCACAACTGTTTCTCTTCAACATGGTATAAGATAGGGCAAAAAACGTAAAATGTGAGGACAGTCGTAAATTCGAGGACTGGTCAAAAGTGCGAGGACCAGTCAAAAATAACTTTTTCAGCCCTCTGAGTAGTCCCTGTGCACAAAAGGACTACCCAGAGGGCTGAAAAAAGTGATTTCTGACAGGTCCTCGCACTTTTGACCGGTCTTCGCAGTTATGACTGGTCATTATTTATGCCCATTGTACCATTCTTAACAACTGTGTCACTCATTTCACAACTGCTTCTCTTCACCATAGTGACAAGATAGGGCAAAAACATAAATTGTGAGGACAGACGTAAGTTCAAGGACTGGTCAAAAGTGCGAGGACCAGTCAAAAATAACTTTTTCAGCCCTCTGAGTAGTCCATATGCATAAAAGCATACAGCAATAGAGAGGGATGATGGAAGGGAAGGGAAATTAGAGGAGGAGTGAAGGTAAGAGAGAGAGGAAGAGAGGAGGAGAAGAAGAAAGAGCAAGTAGGGAGAAGAAGAAGGGGGGAAGAGAAAGTAAGAAAGAAAGAAAAGACAGAGGTGGTAGGTTTGAGGAGAAAGATTGCTGTACAATAAAAGAGATGAAAGGGAAGAAAGTCAACCCCAAACAAATATTAAGATATTAAGATAAAGAATGAATTGTTAAACTTTAAAGAATAAAAGAGAACAAATAGCAATAAATAGCAATAATTAGAAACACACATACAAACATACAACATATTTTCTTTGAACAGAGTATTTGGCCGGTTCACAAATTTAAACAGTTGTAGGAGGTTAGCACCCACCCCTTTCCTAGAAGAATGAAATATTTTGGGAAATATTAAAAAGGCAGAATATTATATTTCCCTGGATGAGAAATGAAGAAGCATATTTTACAGACAAAGCAGCTCCCACCTTCCTGTCCCCCACCCTTTGTTAATGGGCCAGAGTCAGAAAGTCAATTCTTTGTCAAAGGACATTTGCAATACAATAGCAACAGAAACTAACACAATGGGCCCCATCAAGCCATGTGATCCTGTCCACCATTAAACCATCTCTCCATGTTTCCAGTGTCTTTTTCCCCACTTGGAGCAGAACCCAGAAGGATATTTCTTCCAACACAGTATTTAGTCATTTCAATTAAATTTACAATTTCTATATTTCCTTTTTACCATATTTATTCCTCATCTATTTTTTAAAAAAACCAATATTACCCTTCATCCTCATCTGTAATCTTAATCAAATTCAATATTTCCCTTCTATTCTATATTATACCCCTTCGCATTGTCATCTATTTTTATATCCATCCTCACATTGGTTAATTATGTAATACAGTTGTTTAATACAAATTCAACATTTTAATATAAATCAATTAGTTATATAACTATCTTTTTTGTATATTAATCAATATGAACATGAATATTCCAATTATTTCCATGCAATCCAATTTCTTACAAATCAATTAATTATATTTACACATCTACATATCTGCTTGTTGATTTGCTGTTTCTGGAGGGCTTTAATCGTGAACTAATTCTGCAGATCCTATTTGGTAACAGAAGGTTTGAGTATTGAACTTGATACACAAAAAGTGAGAAACAGAGTATTGCTTTCAGGCATGACACCGTTGTTCTATTTTGTTGCTTATGAGAAATAGTTCAATGTCAGTAACAACAAAATGAGGAAACATTCTACCTTCTGTGTGGGATAATAGCTACATGGGTCCCTTTAAATGTCAACTTTTAAGGCAAAAAGGCTCAGAATTTTCCAACAACACCCCTCCTTGAATTGCCATCTGAAGTATGGGTTTAGCTAAAGCCTGTAAGGAACTCTAAAACATTAGACCATGATATTAGCATCCTTGATTGTTCTTTGATTTGGAAAAAAACATTGGCCCAAATATCTACTAGGAAGACACAACAGAAATTTCATTACAAGTTCAGAAAAGCATTGCCATTGTCAAGCAAAGAAGATTGTCAGTATTTGAACTAAAAGAGGAGTCCTTTGTACAGACCAAACTTGTATCTCTCCAGTTTAGTGAGAGATGAAATAATGGAGCTGAACTGCAAGCCTAACCAAGTTAAAAACATCAGCAAAATACTACATTTTGTGTTCTGCTGGGTAAATTGCTGTTTATTTCTCCCATCAGCACAATGCTGCATCTTGTGTATCCCGAGTAAATTGCTATTTATCTGTCCCATCAGCACAAAGCTACAACTTCTATAGAGCTGCCAAGATGTACACATGTTGTCTGAAAGCAACAAAAGGAATTGAGGGAAAAAAGAATACAGACAGCTATCTTGTGCCATATTTGATCATTATTCTAGTAGCTCTCCAGGACTACTGACAGCATTGTATCTAAACCTTTCCATGTGTAAGGCACATGCTCTTCCAGTTAATTATGAATTATGGTTTTTCCCCAGGGGTGGGCTTCAAAAATATTAGCAAGGAGTTCTTTGCCTGGTTGCTGGCTAGGCGTGGCCATGGTGGGTGTGGCCTAGTTGGCCTTCCTGCACCATGGTGGCGGGGGGGTTGCCCTCCCCAGGCTCCGGAGGCTTTCCTCGAGCCTCCAGGAAGACGAAAACAGCCTCCCCAGGTCCGGAGGCCCTCTGGAGGCCAGAAACAGGCCCGTTTCCAGCCTTCCTGTGCCTCCATGCGCACCTTGCACTTACCTGCATCCAAAACAGGCCGCGTGGGAACTCCTGGGAGGGGTGGGGTGGGTGGAGCCAACCAGGATTGGGATTTGGAGGTTCTCCAAACTGCACAGAATCTTAGGTAGAGGTTCGCTTGAACTCCTGCAAACCCCCAGCAGCCCACCCCTGTTTTTTCCCTCTTAACCAAGTCTGTATACCGTTAGTTTTCACCAGACCTTTAAAGATGCTGGAAAAACAGAGCTTTGGGTTTTCTTTATTTTCATAATAATAGATACTTAAGATAAGATAAGACTGACTAAGATAACCCTTTCAAACATTGAACCCAGTATGGATGGTTTGTAGATTAAGGTTCATAACAGTGTGATTAGGAAATCTTTCTACCCAGGGTTGGGTTCTACTTACCTTTACTACCGGTTGGCAACGTGATCGCGTGCATGTGAAGCAAGGGTACACCTTGCTTCTGCACATGCGCAGATTGCTTCTGATGACATCAGGGTCAGTGGACAGAGCCTCCCGCTGGTTTTACTACTGGTTCTATAGAACCGATCCAAACTGGGGGCAACCCACCACTGTTTCCACCCCAACTTAGATAGGGCAGAGACAGAGGTGGTATTCAGCAGGTTCTGACCAGTTCTGGAGAACTGGTAACAGAAATTTTGAGTAGTTTGGAGAACCGGTAGTAAAAATTCTGACTGGCCCCACCCCATCTATTATCTGCCTCCCAAGTCCCAGCTGATCGGGAGGAAATGGGGATTTTGCAGTAACCTTCCCCTGGATTGGGGAGGGAATGGAGATTTTACGGTATTCTTCCCCTGGAGTGGGATGGGAATGGAGATTTTAAAGCATCCTTCCCCTGCCATGCCCACCAAGCCACGCCCACAGAACCGGTAGTAAAAAAAATTGAAACCCACCACTGGGCAGAGGATACTAAATGTTCCTCTTGTGATGAGACCTACATGCAAAAGTATCACTAAGTAGTTTTTCTTTTTATTTCGCCGATCACTTTTCTTGAGAATGAATTTTCTATAATATATTTGAAATTCCAGTTGTAATACTTGGATTTAATTGGAGCACTTCATTGCAGATTTATTCATTGCAAAAACATTCGAGATTTGATTACTCTTCTTTACAAAAGTGGACAAGATGATGCATCATCTGATATCTTACTGATGATTCCAAAAATATCATCTCTTAAAAATATAGAATGTTGTGCCTCATGTTTAGGCAGACCATCAAACAATCTAACTCAGTATCATCTATACAGAGGGAAAAGGACTTTACTGAAATTCATACCGGAATATTTTGAAGACCAGAAATTGAAGTGGTCCTTTAAGGTTCTGGTCTTCTGTTGTCTCTTCAGTAAATTGTTTGATGTGAAATAACCTAGTGTAGCACTTGTGCACCACAATCTTTAATGTATTGTAGACTTTTCAGTTAGATTTAGTTCCTGGACAGAAAACAAAGTGCAAAGAAAGCTTAAATTCCAGTGTCTTCTTCAACAAGGGCTTGCTTATGTGAAAGAGCATTGCTAATTAATCCAAATCTTCTATAATGGTTCATGAGAACAGCTGAAATGAGGAAGAGCTTTTGAGAATAAGAGCTCCAGTTATTGAAGCCATGAGGACATGTGGGATCTTTATAAAACAAACCAAAATAAAGGACTTTAGGATGTATTTGAAGGTCATTTTTCAACCCCAGATTGATGGATTGGTTTAACCAAATGGATATAGCTGCCGATTTTAACAGAAGTGACTCTGGGAGGCATACAACAATCAATATGGTAATAAATTAGCTCTAATGATATTTATTTCTTGTAATGCTAGAAAAGACCACCAAATGTGCTGACTATCTGGGTGGTTGGCCTATATAGCATTATTCGTGTTTGGATCATACTGTATATAGTTACAATTGCAAGAGGAGGCACTGTTTAAGCAAAATTGATACTTTAAAAAAACAGTATTTCCAGCCTTTCTAAACCTGAAATTCTCCAAAGGTGTTGAGATATAAACTTCCAGATTACTTTGTAACGGGTAAATCTCTCAAGTTTTGATTTCATCAATTTTTTAATTTTCTCTTTCTTTTATTTCATCAAATTTCCACGTGAATTTTTTTTCTTTAAAAAAATGGGGTGCATTTCCATCTGCATGCAGTTTGCCTCTAGGCTTGGGAAGAGCAAATTGGATATGCTCACATACCTTCACACAGTTCTATATATTAAAAGCATAGTGCGATGCAGAAATGATACAGAAGGTGAACAGCACTTATAGTACTTTTGGAAGTCATCATCACTGCTGCCACCACAATTGTATACTCCTTTCAGTTGGGATTCAGACAGAGGTGGGTTTCAGCAGTTTCTGACCAGTTCTGGAGAACCGGTAGCGGAAATTTTGAGTAGTTTGGAAAACTGGTAGTAAAAATTCTGACTGGCCCTGCCCCCATCTATTCTCTGCCTCCCAAGTCACAGCTGATTGGGAGGAAATGGGGATTTTGCAGTAACCTTCTCCTGGATTGGAGAGGGAATGAAGATTTTACAGTAACCTTCCCCTGGAGTGGGATGGGAATGGAGATTTTACAGTATCCTTCTCCTGCCATGTCCACCAAGCCATGTCCACCAAGCCACACCCACAGAACCGGTAGTAAAAAAGTTTGAAACCCACCACTGGATTCAGACATGGTTACAGCATTGATGTAGCATTGAGTGTGCTTTTCAAAGAACTTCGGCAGGTTTGAAATTGATACCGTCCATCATGATATACAGGACTTCTGAATATGTTCAGGAGTTTGGAGGTTGAAGGCAAGGTGTGATGGCAATTCTTTTTTTTTTCCCCCTGGGGCTGGTTTCAGTCATCATTGTTGGGTGGAGCAAAGACAAAGCTAAGATTTGCAGGATTCTTCTGAGCTGTATGTTTACCCCACTCCTATTTAATTTCTACATTAAATGCATGATGGAGTCATCCATAGATACGGGGTTCAGAATCAATAATACACCAATGATGTGCAGCCATCCACTTCTGTCCCTGATTAACCCAGTGAGAATCTGAAGATCTTTCTTAGGGACTGTGAAGGCCTGGGAAAGAAAGAAAGAGTTTCAGCTTAATCCTAGTGGCTGTCGAGTTTGAGCCCCCTTCCCCTCAAACCCGAGACTTTTCATATTTAGGTTTCTCAGACATTGTGATGCACAATTTGATGATTCTCCTAGACTCACAGCTCCTTCTCAAATGCAGTTGAAAACAGAAGAGCCTTTGCATTTGTCTTGTCTGTGCCAGTTGCACCCATCCCTTGATTGGGAGGCCCTTCTTGTAGTAACTGATGCCTTAATCACCTCCTGTTTGTGTTCCTGTCATACATTGCATCCGGGGCTGCTGCAACTGGTCCAGAAAGGAGCAGCAGCAGCAGCAGCATGGACAGATTTGGCACTCGTGTAACATCGCTGGTCTGTGAAATGAATTGGCTTCCAGTAAACTTTTGGGTGCAATTTAAATGCTGGTTACCACTTTCACAAGGCAAAAGGCAAAACTATTTGCAGGACCACATATCTCCAATTGTTTCTGTTTGCCCACAAAAACGGAAAAGTTTGTGTTTCCCTTCTATCAAGCAGTGTGATCTTTCTGGTGATGTGGGAAGCCCACCTTCCAATTCAGGAGACAAGACCACAAGGAGTTGGAGAACACAGGTTTATTTGTGCAAAGGTTCAGAGCATTAGCATGGCAGATTCTGAACGAAGGGCTATTCCCTTCGGTTGACTTTTATACCTTCAACATCTCTAACTACAATGAGAAGTCGCCCTTTGGTATACTTATCTAGCTGAGACAGAGCTTTTAATAGAGTACATAAAAAGGAGAAGTTTATAAGCTTCGCCCCCTACGCCTTCCATATAGGGTTTTTATCTTACACCACCTGTTTCCTTACACCTCCCTTCCTTTACCATATCTTGTGTAACACCAGGGTATAGTACCAGTCACATATAGTCAGCAAGTTTACTGTAATTTTCCTAAGCATTGCAACATAGCAAAAGGTCATGATCAATAAGGGTTATCTTTTATTGGGGAGTATATTAATTTGGTGTTATCCAATATCTATTTAGCCTGAGTACCTTCATTCTCCTCTCACACTGGAAGCAAGGTCTTCTCTGTTAGAGCATTTTCCCTGGGGGGCATCACTTCTCTGGAGATCCAGATGAGCCTGGACTCTGCTAACTTTTCACCAGGAACTATGATGTGGCTGTTTCTCAGGCATTTGGGTCCAGAGGTTAAGTAAACTCTGCTGCTTGATCTGCTGTTGCTTTTTTTACTGATTGAAAAACAGATGGATGTTTAGACCTTGGACACTTATTATGTTGATTTTGATTGTTCTTTGAGGGTTTTGTTGTTGTTGTTGTTTGGATTGTTCTTTGGTTTTAATCCTTGCATTCTTCTGAGAAACACTGCTATGAGATTGGCAGCCATATAAATTGTTCAAACAAATGAACTTTGTTTCCTTAGCTGGTTTCTGAAACACAAGCATCAATGTTGAACCCCATGCTTTTAGGTGCTCCCGAAACCTGCACAATGAAAACTCCTGTCCATCAGGCAAACTGTTTCTGATCCCATGAAATCTTGAGAATGGTATTTAAGGGTGTGGCTTAGATAAATATCTACAGACCCCTCACATCCTGGACATAAATTGTTTCAACTTCTACACTATAGGGCACTGCACACCAAAGACACAAGGACAGTTTTTCCCCCGAATGCCATCACTCTGCTTAGCAACTAATTCCCACAACACTGTCAAATAATTTACTAAGACTGTATTACTATTATTCTTCTCTTCCTTACTAGTATCTATCTCTTCCCACTTATTACTATAACCATGTTGCTTGTATTTTTCAATTATATTGTTTTTGTTTCCTAATATGATTTGATAGCTTATTAGTAACCTTGACTATCACTAAATGTTGTATCTTTTTATTCTTGATGAATGTATTTTATTCTCCTTATGTACACTGAGAGCATATACACCTAAAACAAATTCCTTGTGTGTCCAATCACATTTGGCCAATAAAGAATTCTATATAATTAAATCCTATGGCACAGTCTTCCTGTATCCAAAAGGAACAGTCTTAGTTCAGAGTCCCTTCTTGTTGATCACGTCTTTTATATGCATGATACAAAATTATGAACAGTTTTTAAATACATTCTGTATCCTCCTGCAGGGTGCTTGGTTGGCTCTTTTCATTTGAAATGCAGAATAGCTGGGAGTTAGACTCAGGAAAGCTAAGAACTGAGAACTGAAAAAGCTATTGAATAGCTGTGTCCTAGAATGACAATGAGCCAAGGACAAGATGAGCTGGAAGCAGACCTGCCAACATTGAAGCTCTGGGGGCAGAGAAAATCTCAGTCCAGCTGTGCAGGAAATGGTAGAGCTTCCTTGGTAAACCTTAGGATCTTTGCTAGCTGAGCCATGTAAAGGCATGGAAATCTGCTTCCCCGGGTTCTGCTGTGGCATAAGAATGCCCCTTACACATCTATAGCTTTGGTGTCTGTGCCCTTTAAATAAGGTGGGCTGGATCCTGCCCATTACTATTTAGTTTTATAGTCCTTGCTACAAAAAATATCTCCGCTTCCCTTAGGCTCTGGCATTAGTTCAGCCATCCACTTGCACCATGAGTAAAGAGCATAAGGAAGGGAAGCAACCTTTTTTTTCTCCCTCCCCAAATGCCGTTTTTGGCTTTAGTCCTTTGGATTCCTTTCCTTAGCCAACAAATCTAAAGGACACTTCAGTTTTTAACTTTTTTTTTTTTTCATCTGAATAATTTGCATGCCACTGCTTTACTAGTTACACTTTCAGATCAAGCACATTCATCTTCAAAGAAGTATCTAGCAGGGGTGAAATCTAAAATTTTCCCTTACTGGTTCTATGGGCATGGCTTGGTGGGCATGGCAGGGGAAGGATACTGCAAAATCTCCATTCCTACCCCACTCTGGGGATAGCCAGAGCTGTTATTTGCCGGTTCTCCGAACTACTCAAAATTTCCTCTACCGGTTCTCCAGAACCTGATAGAACCTGCTGGATTTCACCTTTATTATTAATTATTTATTAAGCCAGTTAATAAATAGGGTGAAATGTTAGTTTGATTAAAACTGGTCTGTGTATATAAATTCCTCAGATGTGAGCTATATCCAATTTTTTTCATTGGCTCTTTTATTCAAGATTTAATGGCTTCCAACTACCCAGTTAATTTTTTTCTTTCTTTTTTTCCTCCAGCTGTATGTCTCTCTCCAGGGCTATCTTAACGCATGGACCTGATGGGCACTTGCATAGGGACTCTATACTAATCTGTGTATGTTAACCCTTCAATGCACCTTGTATCATATAAATACAGCAACATATTTGTTACATTTTATTGCATTTTTTAAATTAATAGTAACATGCAAATATATGTTTAATTTTATCGACCATTTACATTTTTATTCCTGTAAGTAGTTATCGTAGGGGCCCCAGTACATTATTTGCCCGGGTCCCATAATGTTGTTAAGATGGCCCTGTCTCTCTCTTTCAATCTCTCCTTAGCTTAAATACTTGTCTTGCTTCCCTCAAAGAAACTTTCTCAGCTTCCATTCTTTCTTCACAGCACAGCACAAGGGATGCTTCCTTGACAACAAAGAGAGAAAAATAACATCTTGGCCCCTTCTTTTATTGCTGAAGGATGCACAACTGGAACAGTCTCATTCCATCGTTTTAATTCAGGTCAGAAATAAGCCCTGCACTAATTCTGCACTTGTTGCTTCCTTTTTTGTGTTAGGAGGAACAGGAAACCTATACAACTGTCATTCAAAAACACAAAGATTCACACATTTTTGAGATGGAAAAATGGCTATCTTGCTTGACACAAACTGTACCAACCAAATCCAGTACATCTGGACCTGGACTTCTGCAGATTTATGGCAAATGTCATTCACACATTGATGTCATAACGAGGAACACTTGAAGAACACCAGCTTAGTGGGCTCTGAAATGAGGTGACCTGATCCTCACACCCTTCTTAGATTGATGTGTTGATTGGAACACGATGACATAATGATCTGTGAGGTTTTGCAGACAGGGAGAGAGCAAGGGAAACCTTTGAGGAGAAAAGTATGGTACATATATTTTGAGAATTGTGCTATTTGACAAACTAGACTTAAAATATCATTTAAATATTTTTTTTTGAAGAAACAGATTCACAGATGAATGTGGAAACAGAAGCTGCAAAGATGAGTAGAAACTACACACATCAAACAAGGACTGAATCCTTTCTTGGTTCCAGTAATATCACTTAGACTTACATGCCTTTACAGCCCTCTCTAAGTGGTTTACAGAGTCAGCATATTGCCCCCAACAATCTAGGTCCACATTTTACTGCCCTTGGGAGAATGGAAGGCTGAGTCATCCTTGAGCTGCTCAGAATCGAACTCCTGAGCAGCGAGTTAGCTCTGCAGTACTGCATTCTAACCACTGTGCCACCACAGCTCTTAAATAAATAATGTGAGCTTTAGAACTTCATTTAAGGTCTGGCACAAAGGAGGCATACAGTGGTGGGTTGCCCCTGGTTCACACCAGTTCTATTGAACCGGTAGTAAAACCGGCAGGAGGCTCCGCCCACCGACCCTGACATCATAAAAATGCTTCTGCGCATGCGTGAGCAAAGTGAGCACGCATGCGTGGCCTTGCTGCGAACCAGTAGTAAAGGTAAGTAGAACCCACCCCTGGAGGCATACCAACACAAATTGCAAAATAAGAACAGAAAGTATGGTAAAGAAAAGATAGGGACAAATGAAAATAAAATAGATAACACAGAAAAAAAGATCCATAGATATCAGATAAAAGACATAGTTAATCAATCTTTTTTTTTCTTTAAAAAACCTACCTAATGCATATGGCAAAAGAAGAATAAATATAAGGCAATGAGGTGTTTTATAAGAGAGGTTCTAAACTGTTAATCTCGTCAATCTCTTAACAGAAATAGCAATTGCATAAAACTTGGCTACTTTCCTGGATACTTAAGGAACCATAGAAGCCAAGAGAAATTAAGTTTTCTCTTATCAACCATCCATAATAATTTAATCATAAAAGAGTTATCAATCTGTAGGCACACCTCCCTAGAAAGAGAAAAAAATATATAGCTACCAGACTCAGTAATTCCTATTTGATTGGGGCATACTCTGACCATATATTTTGTCCTTGATTAGTGTCAGAAGTTAAACCTTGGGAAGAAGGGAGCCCTTTAAAGTGACAGGCTCAGGATGTTCATTAGGTAGTTCACTGGAACAAATGGTCTATGGATGGAGAATCCTCCAAAGGAGGAATACACTACTCCAATCCCTACAAATGTCAGTGTCACAGATTTACTGTTTCAGTTCTGTATTAGTTCCTTCCTTCCAGTGGTGAAATCCAAATGTTTTTACTACCGGTTCTGTGGGTGTGGCTTGGTGGGCGTGGCTTGGTGGCGTGGCAGGATATTGCAAAATCTCCATTCCCACCTCACTTTGGGGCCAGCCAGAGGTGGTATTTGCCGGTTCTCCGAACTACTCAAAATTTCCGCTGCCGATTCTCCGAACTGCTCAAAATTTCAGCTACTGGTTCTCCAGAACCTGTCACAACCTGCTATATTTCATCCCTGTTTCCTTCCCTATAGAGATTATATAATATTCTGAAAAGCCCTGCTGTCCGAGGTCTAGTTCAATGCTCTTTCTTCTGGTTGAAGGGCCAGTTTGGTCTAGTGTGTCGAGCGTTAAGCACTCCTCGACACAGAGCCTTATATGATGACCATGATGACACAGAACCCTGGCCAAGATGGGGAGGGTTGTCAGGCAAATACCCAGGAAGAGACCAAGCGATACACTGTAGAAGGGGGTGGTGCGATTAGGAAACCACATGGAAGGTGACAGGTGGCGGGCGGTGTATGGAAGGGGGAATCGGGAGAACGAGCAGTCAGAGAAACAAACTCGGCGACGTCAGATGACATCACTTACTAGCGTCTTCAGCTCCAAGTGGGGGGGAGAGAACCAGTGCTATATTCAAATCTGCTACAGCTGCAACCTATCCCACAGCCAATAAAGCTGAGGAGGCGGAGCATCCAGCCGACTCCGTTTTTGTGCTGTTTTCACGGCGCCAGCATTTCCTGTAAACTGCCGCGTATCCAAGATTAAACTGGCTTATTTTTGCCATTCCATTGCGTGTGTGTCGTGCATTACTCGGCTTCGGACAGACAGTTCCAGAGACGCTGAGATAATGATTAAGGCACCAGGCTAGAGAAAAAGGAGTTTTAGTCTCCTTTTTAGTCCTGCTTTAGGCATGAAAGTCAACTGGGTAATTTTGAGCCAGTCATCCCAAAGGTGCTTTTTCGAGGCAACTGGACTTTCTAGTTTTTCTTTGAAGATGTTTCGCTTCTCATCCAAGAAGCTTCTTCAGCTAGAGCTGAACCATGACCTGGATGACTGAGAATCTTCATAGACATTTGGGCCAGTCACTCTCTCTCAGCCCAACTCACCTCATGGAGTTGTTGTTGTGGGGAAAATGGGAGGAAGAGGTTGTGTTGGATATGTTTGCCACCTTGAATTATTTAAAAAAATGATAGAGATATAAATTAATAAATAACAATTATCGAGTTTCAATGGAATCTATCCATTGTCAATTTTGGACATGTTCAAGATAAGCAACAATGTTGTTGTCAGTCATATCTGCAAATGTATGCATTTCCCTAGACTGTACAGTATATGTATATGTTTTATAGTGATGATAAGCAGACCCCATTGGGGCATGAGCAAATTATGTCCCAGTTTGATTTATTATTTATTATTTATTTATTAGTTCGATTTATATGCCGCCCTTCTCCGGAGACTCAGGGTGGCTTACAATGCTTTAAGCAATAGCCTTCATTCTTTTGTATATTTTATACAAAGTCAGCTTATTGCCCCCACAAACTGGGTCCTCATTTCACCTACCTTAGAAAGGATGGAAGGCTGAGTCAACCTTGAGCCTTGGAGAGATTCGAACCAGCAGAAATTGCAGGCAGCTGTGTTAATAACAGGGTGCATTAAACCACTGTACCATCAAGGCTCTTATTTTATATAAAGTCAGCTTATTGCCCCCACAAAATGGGTCCTCATTTTACCTACCTCGAAAGGATGGAAGGCTGAGTCAACCTTGAGTCTGGTGAGAATTGAACTCGCAGTAATTGCAGGCAGCTGGCAGCTAAGTGCTACTTTAACAGCAGTTTTAGTCCGCTGCACCACCAAGGCTCTTTGGTGATCTGGCGGTTAAGGTTCTGGCCTAGTATCCAGGAGACTAGTCCCTGGTCCTAGGGTCTAGTTCTTGTCCTGCCAGGCATGAAAGCCAGCTGGGTGATCTTGGGCCAGTCCCCTCTCTCTTTTAGCCCAACCCAACTCATAAGGTGGTTGTTGTAGGGAAAATAGGAGGAGGAAGGAATACTAGGTATGTTCACCACCTTGAATTATTTATAAAAACTATAAAGGCAGGATATACAGTAAATAAATAAATAAATAAAATCTACAGTGGAGACTAACCTCTGGACTGGAAAAATTTGGACAACCATTATGTGACCCTAGACTTTTCTGTATGTTTTGCTGCCTTCTAGTAGTTGTTCAATTTTTTCCCTCCCATGTTCTTGCAGGCTGGTAGGAAAATTAGTAAAGAAAATATATACTTGATTATACATAGAATAACTGCAGTGAGGATAGTATTTGCGCAAAGATGGAAAGCAGAGAAAATCCCTTTGGAAGGGGAAGTAATTAAAAAAAATCTTAGATTGTGCAGAAATGAACAGATTAACTTTGATGATTAAAGAGAGAGAGGATACAGACTATTATAAGATATGGGGGAAATTTTATGATTGGTTAAAAAGGAGATATACTGTAGATAAAGATTGTGATAATTAAATAAGGAGAATGTTAGATTAAATGTATTGTAATTTGGGGAAAATATCGCAACAGAGAAATGGAAATTATCAAGGAGAAATGAAGATAGGAGGAGTAATAAAAATAAGAAGTCACGGAAGAAACACCGAGAAGACACATGGAAGGATTGATGCATTATGTGTTTGTTGGTTTGTTGGTTTGTTTTAAACTTTAATATGTATTAAAAAAATTCCATCCCATATACTGCTTTCCTAGCATACTTGAAGGCATTTATCTGAACTGCCTCATGGTTTCTTTGAAAAACTTTTCCTTGCTAATGATTTATAGCACCTTCCACTGTCACATAGCCATCATTGAGATGATATAAACCCTGTCTTCATTACCATTATGGTAGTTCAACAATGATTGAATGATGCTAGAAGATGTTATAAATCCCTAGTGAGGAAATGGCATGAGAAAGGGCTTTTTCTTCTGTAGCATGCCTTCTTCTGTCTGGATGAACATTAGAAGACAAAGACATACAAAGACTTGTATGTTCTACTTCTTTGCTTCAACCTGAGTTTCTGCAATCCTGTTACAGGTAGTCCTTGCTTAATGACCAGTTGCTTAGTGACCATTCAAGGTTACAATGGTTGGTGAAGGAGTGGCAGAACCTGGGGATGGAGTTAAAAGAGGGATCAGCTTAGAATCTCTACATAGTCACAAGCAAACTAAGTCCAACCCTCCTTGCATTCCATTGACCCCTATCTAACTCCTAACAAAGCTAACCATTAGTTGAGGACATTTATGTGCATAGGTGTGAGTAGCAATAAATTAGCTTAATTGGCCCTTCACGTGAGACCTGATCTTTCATGCCCAACAGGACCCCAAAAAAGGTACTTACAACCTGAGTTCAAATTTCCAATTTCAACCCCTTCCCATGGTCACATGTTTACATTTTGGATGCTCGGCAACTAGTCCGCATTTATGGACTTTTGTAGCATCCTGAGGTCATGTGGCTGTGATTTATGTTTCCAGCAAAAAATGTCCATTGTGAACAATGAGTTCTCACTACCGTAGCATTTACTTTATGATCACAGCACTCGCTTAACAACCACCACAAAAAGTTCTTGTAAAATCAGGTAAGTCACAGGATAACTCACTTAACAACCAGCATGACTTGCGACTGTAATTCCAGCCTCAATTATGGTTGCAAGTCAAGGACTAACTGTATATATAGTAAACCTACTGATATCTTCTAGTCTAGTGAATTATGTGTCTGGTATAATCCAGCCATTTAAATCATCTCTTTCTCTCCCTACTGTAGGTTCATATTTTATAAATACATATGTCATAACTTAATGCAAACTCTCTTTTCTGCCTTCTCCCCCAATGCAACTGTTTCAGGGTTGTTGTTGTTTTTTCATAATGAAAGCTACCTGGAAGATCCTCCCCTATCCTTGTTTCAAAATTTGCATTCTACTCCACTATGCCAAAACCAAACTCAAAACCAAACAAGAAAGATCCTTAAAATTATTTCTTTTGCTAGATGACTAAATAAATTCCCCCTTACTACTTCCTCTCCCAAATCCCTTATCTTAGAAATAGACGGTTCAGGAGGGAATAGCACTCAAACAAACTGCTATTACTTTTTATTTGTCTTGACAAGAGGCACATTGGGAAAGGGGCAGAATGTGAAGTGAGGAGGGGGCAGAGAGAATGTTCGAAGCCTAACACACTATCCAAGTAACACAGAGCATTTCTTTTATTGCAAAAGGCTGGTGGTCTGATTGTTGCTAGGATACCTTGAAAAGAATTAATCAGGGAGACATGAATGCCACAAAATCAGGCACTACATAATGTGTGAAAAGAGAGGAAGAAATGTGGAGGAAGAAATGAAATTGACAAATAGTTGGGACACATATTGTATGGATTTAGTTTTAGAAAACACGAAGAGTATATAATCTTGCATCCTCTGCTATGAAAGCTTCTCAGATCCAGAATATGTTGAATATCATCCAAAACATCTAAGTTAAGGGCAGATATATGGCAGAGTTCCTGTCCAGAAACAGAATAGGATGAATGTCAGGGCCAAGACCAAAGAGGTTACTGTGGTATCCAAGAGTTCAGTTCTTTATTTACTTACACCTAATAGACAACCTAGCAGTTCGAAAGCACATAAAAAATGTAAATAGAAAAATAGGGACCACTTTTGGTGGGAAGGTAGCAGCATTTCATGTGCCTTTGGCATTTAGTCATGCCGGACACATGACCACAGAGACATCTTCGGACAGCACTGGCTCTTTGGCTTTGAAATGGAGATGAGCATCGCCCCCTAGAGTTGGGAATGACTAGCACCAGTGGTGGGTTTCTACCAGTTCGCCCCAGTTCACAGGAACTGGGAGTAGCGGCAGTGGGAGGCTCCGCCCACCCGGACATCATCACAGATACTCTGTGCATGCGCAGAAGGTTCTTCTGCGAGCACGTGCACATGCGCACTCCCGGTTCCGAACCGGTAGCAAAGGCAAGAGGAACCCACTACTTACTAGCAATTATGTGCAAGGGAACCTTTACCTTTAATAGACAGAATCTCACCAGACTAAAGCTATAACCTTCTAATCTAATAGATAAACACTAGAAGATTCTAGAGTGTGACTACCCTGAGTCTCCTCCTCCCACCCCCCGCCCCGAAGTTTAGGACTGTGCAGTCTCTTATTCTGGACTTCTGTCTGGAATGTATTTCTTTCTTCCTGGAAAACTTCAGTGGTCTTGCTGGGATTCCTCCATCCACTTCAGCTGCATATTCCATCAAATAATCCTGTCCTAAGGTAACTAGAATCCACCAAAGAAGAGGAAGAGCTCATGGGAAAACTCAAAGTTTATTATGAGGATCAAAACCATAGGAGAGAAGATTCTGGATTCCATTTAGTTCTTCTTTCCACACCAGGTGGTACATAAAGGGAGTGTTGATTGTTAATGTCAATATGAGATTTGGTAGTGTTGTAAATATTCAAGGGAAATGTCTCTACTTCTTCTTTTTTTTTAAATAGTGAAGATCCTGGTTATGTTCAGGTTAGAAGATCATGAAACAGTAGAAGATGGATTTTTTATCTACCAGGATTTGATGAGTTGAGGATGAAAGAAGATGTCTGGATGGATTACGCATTTGATTTATACTCCTTCTACCTATCTACCCTGGCAAATACAAAATCAAGTGAACAAAATTAGAATTAAAGAGTACCCTTGAAGAGTATTCAGAAGCTACAAGCGGAATGCAGTGGCACGCACAGTTCTGGCGACAAATAGGGTGGCACATATAATATCATTCTTGCATGAGATTCATTGTTTAACAGGTCCAATTTACCAGGTCCAATAAAACCCCATGACATGGATCCAGGACATCTGAGAAGCTGTCTCACCCCAATGGGAATAGCCTGCTCAACTTGTGTCAGTGGAAGTGGCCTGTTAGTAGATTCCATCTACAAAGGAATTCCAGCCTGCAGGGTCAAGGAGAAGAGCCTTTTCCTCACCGGAGGTGAGAACTGCTTCCACTCTTTTGGCTGAAGGATATTAAAACTTGGTTCTGCTGATTGGTTTGGGGCCTTGAAGGGGATGCTCACACTGGAAGTGGTTGACAGGGTAAGAAGCCCTCATCCCCATCTCATCTATCTCCCTGGCTCTGATTTTCTGCATAGTTTTAAAAATTTTCATGTTCATAGTTTTTTTTAAAAAAAAAATTTACTGTTCTTCTATTTATCTTTTTATGTTCTATAAGATGCCCAGAATTGCCCTATCAGGGGAATGGCTGGTATATAAATTTAATGAACAAACTAACAAATAAAGAACATCCAAAGTTATTCTTGGAAATAACAATTCTAATTCTGGATACAGCTTGGCAACTCTACAGCATCTTCACTGAAGATGCCTTCCTTAAAATGAAGTCTGTTCTTCCAAAACGATGTCCTGGTTCTCCTTCTGTTCCTTCTTTTTATTTTCTAGACCAGAAGCCAGCCAGTATCTTTTTCATTAGGAAGAGCCGTACTATAAAAAATATAAATTTGACCATTAAAAGAATAAAATCCCTTTCTTTCTTTTTGGAACCTTTCAAAATCTCTGTTTGTTTTGTTTTCACAGAGGAAATCCATTTTGTCTCTTTACAATACTTGAGAATGCTCTTCCGCTGAATGAAATAATCCTCTAACTATCCAAGTATTTCCAGTTATGACCTGGCCAAAGACATCAGGGAACAACTTTATAGTATATAAAGCAGATTAAAATAGCTTTGAAATAAAATGGAGGCCAACAAGACTACTTAATCACACTATAAGGAACCATTAAAAAGGTTTCACCAGGCACCATAAAGAACCAAGGTACACACTAAACAAGCTTCAATGGGCTTGAAATATCATAATAGTGTTTCCATCGTCATTTGGTTTCTGGCCATAATTCAAAGGGCTGGCACTATCATCAAAGTTCAACGCAGCTTTAAAGTTTGGTACTTGGGTCCTTTACAGATCACTTTCTTCCATAGATTCCTTCCATGCTTCAGCCATCACTGTTTCCCAGTGTCAACAAATACAACCTCACAAGAATGGCTCTCACCTTGTCAAAGCTTTTGCCGATGTCTATTCCACATTGTATTGTTCAAACATGGCTTTTCAAAATGATGAGTTAAAGCGAACTGCAAAGAGGAAAAGTGGTTTATCCATATCACCTGGTCCCCAAGCCACATGGGAGTTTAAAATGTAAAACCAGCACTCTGAATTCAACATCTCCTTCAGCCTCCCTGCCAACCCCCTCTCCCCTAAATAAAGAAAATAGGAGGGGAAAACCAGGGCAGATGATAAACATAATGTCCTGTTGCAGGTAACAAACCTGGCTGCTCTGCTGAGGGACTACTGAAAGTTGCTGGGCTACAAAACCTGGGGATGGTATTAGATGATGTGTGTAGATTAGGGGTATCAAACTCAAGGCTGCTTAGATCTGGCCCACGGAGCCACACTGGAAACAGCCCAGCCCATGGTGCCTCTGCCAGCAAAGATGGAGTTTGGGAGGGCCACGCAGGATGCTATCCCACCTGAAAATGGAGCTCGCAAGGGCCAAACAGAGCTCAGGAGCCCATTTTTGCTAGCAGAGCACTCAGGCCACCACAAGTGCCTCCCGACACGAGTGATATCATGATGGCCATGCCCACCCTGGCCCTCCAAGGTCAAACACAACCCTGATGTGGCCCTCAATGAAATTGAGTTTGACACCCCTGACGTACACCATAGACCAGGGGTGTCAAACTCGTGATGACACATTGTCATCATGTGACATATCACAACTTTTTTTCTTCTTTGCTAAACCGGGGGTGGGCATGGCCAGTGCATGATGCATCCAGCCCATGGGCCATGTGTTTGACACCCCTGCCATAGACCATTAAGCAATCTTGAATGAGATGTTACCAAATGCCTACAATAGGAAAAGAGAGAGCACAGGCCAAACCAGATCTTATTTTTCTTCCATTCAATCATGTCCAATTCTTGGAGACTTCCCGGAGTGGTTCCTACAATTTTCTTGATGAGTTTTTTCAGAAGGGGTTTGCCCTTGCCTCCTTCCTAGGGCTTAGAGAGAGTGACTGGCCCAAGGTCACTCAGCTGATTGTAGTGTCCAGTGCAGGATTAGAATGTTCTTGCCTGATGGCTTAGTCACTACACCAAACTGGTTCTAGAAACAGATTAGGTATTAGCATAAATGATGGCCAGAGACAGAAGAACAAGTGGGCTAATTTGGAAATTTCTATATTTCTAACTGTCCAACTGCATGTATTTCCTACTACTGAATATCCTCCAGGGCCAAGGTCTTTGTTTTAAATATATCAGATGCACATTTTTGATGCACAAGATTTGAGAAGGAGATGGTCATCTGAAGAAATAGAGAGAAAGAAATCTATTTTCCTCTTTCAACAAATTTTATTTCTTTTATTTCCTATACCAGGGCATTGGAATTTGCCATCCCGATATAATTTCACTAGAACTCAATATGTAACCATTGGCAATATTCACGGAGGCTGGTAGGAACTGGAGTTTAACATCATTTTAAGGGCCACAAGTGCCTTAATGTCACACTATAGTATCCTTATTAAATTAGTTTTATACATATTGGAAATCTTTATCAGCATCATTTCCATAAAGCAAAACTGCAGCATCCAACAGCAAGCCTGTTCTAATGACATAGAAACTACAGAAAGATTCCACTTTCCAAGAAATCTTGTTCTGTTAGATAGTAAAATGTACTGCATTAACATTTGTGTTCCAGTCTTCTGGAGAAGAAATGGTAAAATGAAGATGGCTGTGCTAAAAGCAGAGCCAATGACCATGATGGAAAAAAGACAGGACTTGACATCACCCCAAAGTGTTCCAGAAAGTTGCAGAACTTGGAGACTAGCAGTCTAAGGTGGATTTAGAGCTTTTTACCTATTTAGGAGCCTTTAGATCAGGGGTGTCAAACTCGATTTCATTGAGGTCTACATCAAGATTGTGTTTGACCTTGGGGCAGTGTGGGGGAGGTATGGCCAGGGAGGCATGACCAGCTTGATGTCACTTGTAACAGGGGCACCTGTGGTGGCCCGAGTGATCTGCCAGCGAAAATGGGCTCCCGGGCTCCGTTTTCACTGGGAGAGGGTTGCAGGAGGTGGTGGCAGCCGAAAATAGAGCTCAGGAGCCCGTTTTCACTGGCAGAAGCACTTTGAAAATTCAAGGCATTATCTAAAGGGATGGGAGATCAAGATTGTTAAAAGTAAAAGGAAGGGATATAAAGTGGATTTATTTGACTGAGGCTAAAATAGATATGCTGTTATCCCTAGTAATACTTAATAGACTTTTGCTGACCAGGGCTGAAATGATGATGGAATATAGAAAGAAGAGATTGTTTATTTTAAAAGCAAGTGATAAGTTACTAAAATTGTTTATAATTGTGATGAAGAAGGAAGACATTCTATATGTCTTTTCTATATTCTCATTTTTCTTTTCTGTGCCTTTTTCTTTTTAGTTTGTATTGTTTTATTGCTGCAATTTTGAATTTTAATAATATCACTATTTTTTTAAAAAAATCATTCATGCTCCAGTGTCGGGCATCACATCCAGGTTCATCAGACATTCACATACTTAAAATCTTAGTTAGATGTTTCAGACAGATTTGCCAGAAAACCCCCCAGATTTGGTTTTAAATGTTTGTTCCAGAAAAGAATGAAATCTCTTATAAAATGGCTGTTTGCTCACTGAAGTGCAAAGATATCAGAGATGTTTATATTTTAGATTTTATCAAGGATTTGAGAAACGCTAAGCTTTGTCCTCCTGTGCTTCTAAATTAATAAATACAGCACGTTACTTGGTAGCCTTGTCTGTTTGTGATATGTTAGCATAATGGCAATCTTTAGTGTGGGAACTGCTGGTTGATGCTTCTCCAGTCTCAGCCTTTACAAACCCTATCACATATCATCTGTCTGATTTGATCAGAAGCATAATCTGCATTTAATTCTGCATTCTGGAGATGTCCTGGGGTGGAGGAGAAAGGGCTTCGAACTTTAGCAAATGGCATCTTTCTTACAGTTTCTGATTATTATAAAACAGGTGTGGCATTAAGAACAATGAAAGGAATTGAAATCTAGCAGCATTTCTGCACAGTAGTGCAGTCCAATGGCTGATCAAGCTTTATCATTATTCTCTGATCGAAAATGGGAAAACTTCTTTCCTTCCATAGTTCATATTCATTCAGTCACTCAGAAGAAATAGGCTGTAAAAATAACAGATGAATATACAGTAGCTGGAGACTAGTTACTGGTGGGATATCTATATCTATATCATCATCTATATCATCTACATCTACATATATATCTATCTGTTTAGGTCTAGTCAGGAGTGGGCTGCTGCTGGTTGTAACAACCGGTTCTCAAATGTGAGCAATTATATAGGATGTGATAGTGCCAGGGCAGGTGGGCAGGGCCAGCCCTGGTTGGAACTACTGGTTCGCCTGAACCGGTCTGAACTGGCAGCAGCCCACCACTGGGTCTAGGTCTACATCTATTATCTACATCTGTCTGTCTGTCTATCTTATCTACATCTACATCTGTATTTATATCTATATCACCTATATCTATTATCCACATCTATATGTATATGTGTGTCTATATCTATATAACTATCATCTATATCTGCATCTATATCTATATATCTATATCTGTATCTAGAACTATTTATAATTATCTATCTATCTGTCTATTTATCTATCTATCTATCTATCCATACATACACACACACACACGCTCATACTCATACAGATACAAACACACAATGCACATACTACTCAACACCTGCTTCAGATGTGAGGGACTGATTCTCATCCCCCAGTGCTCAGCTCATATGCAACAATTACTTGAACATCCACAAAAAAAAAAAAAAAAAAATCTACAGGAAAGATGAGTTTACTTAACCTTCAGTCTATTCCAAGAGAGGATAAATTTACTGCATTATTTATTGGAAAAAGAAACACTGTTTAAAGCTACAGGTTCTGTCACAGGAATTCATTATTCAAGGCATTTTGCACCTGTGATTTTACCTAGAGTTTACATTGAAATTCCATTTCAAACACATACGAATGAGTGAATATAGATTTCTCTATAAAGTGAGGAAACTTTTAAAAATTCAATCTGGGGAAACTTTGTCCAGACCTAGTAGTAATTAGGTCACAGAAACCATTGAATTTTATTCAGCACCAATGTGCACTTTTTAATTCCCCCTAATGCATTAGACGAGGGGTGAAATGCTTCCGGTTTGGACCGGATCACCTGATCCAGTAGCGATGGCGGTGGGTGGTTCAGAGAACCAGTAGCAAAAATTCCTGCACCCCCATGCCCCATGCCCAGCACAATCATCAGAGGTTGTTTTTTTTTTTTTTTACTTTTACTAGCCGAAAAAATGCTTTTAAAAGTTTTTTAAAAAACCTCTAATGATCGTGCGGCTCAGCTGGGAACGTCAGAGGCTTTCAAAAGCTTTTTTTTCTGCAACCTCTTCAGCCGAAGAGGTTGTAGAAAAAAAAATGCCTTTAAAAGCCTCTGACAATCCCAGCTGGGTTGCCTGATGGTCAAAGGCTTTTAAAAGCATTTTTTTTTGCAACCTCTTGTAGAAAAAATGCTTTTAAAAGTAAAAAAAAAAAAAGTTGGCCACGCCCACCCAGTCACATTACTCCCCCCACCAAGCCACGCCCACAGAACCGGTAGTAACAAATTTTACATTTCACCACTGCATTAGACCACATTGCCATTAACTATAAAAGCAGAGCTGATTATAAATTTAAATGTCAAAAAAAACACATTATTTTGATTTTTTTCAGAAGGAAAGTGAATGTGCAGGTAACATCCAGCTCATATTCCTAAAATACTTAGAAACTTGTATTTTAAATGTACTATCTTGTACTATCACATAGCAAGAAGAATTGATGGCAGATGGACCAGGGCAGTCCTAGAATGGATTACACATGATAAAAAGCATCCATGAAAGAGACCCAAAACAAAATGGATCAATGACATCAGCAAGCATTGCGGGCCCAGTTGGCAAAAATAAAGCTGAGGACCGTATGGGTTGGAAACATGCGGAAGAGGCCTTCATCCTGCAGTAGATGGGACAATGGCTAAAACGATGATGATGATGATCCTGGGGGTCATGTATGCATATAGTAATAAAGTATATTTTAAAGCTACGGCTTTTTAAAGAAACATATTTTATTAAGTTGTAGATTATTATAAAATACAAAAGTAAATAGAAGAACAGTGAGTGGGGTGGGGAAAGGAGGAAATGAAGAGGAAAAATAGGGGGAAGAAAGAAAAAGAAGCATTGACTTCTGACTCTCTGTTACAGTAAAATAAGGCATTAACATCAAATCACAGCTTTTTGTCTTTCCATAATAGTATGATCCAGTCATTTCTATAAAGATCTATTAGTCTAATCAGTAAAACCCAAAGTTAGAGTTACATTCTTTTCCACATCAAGCATGCACAGAGCATATTTAATGACATCCAGGTGGAGCCTCCCGCCACTGCTACTACTGGTTTGCCTGAACCGGGGCGAACCGATAACAACCCACCACTGCTTCAGACCCTCCTTTGGCTGAGAGAATTATCCTTAGAGTGCTGAGGCCTGATTTAGCATTACATGAAATACAGCCTGACAAACTCTCCTGATTTGAAGGCCTGTGAAGAACTTAAAACAAGCAGGATGAGGCAATTCCATTACAAAATGGTGTCCCTCAAGACAAATTAGGAGACTTATTTGAAACAGCAGCCTTATAGGTTAACTTTTACATCTCTTGAAGAAAACGTTTTGATAGTTTTTTTTTTTTCAAAAGGATATAAAATGCATTAACATATGGAATATATCAACTTTTAAAATGAACCTTATGTTTTAAAACTTGGAACAAAGGTTGATCAAAATGAACAAGATACTTAGGTCGAAAGCCCACATAATCCAAGCCTGAAAAGCAGAACAAAGAAGCTTCTCATTTCATGTATTTTTCCCCCTTAACATAAAAAATAAGCAGCTGACAGAGAAGAATCTAGCTTGAAATTTTAATATCCCTGAAAAATAATTGACAGCTTTTACTTTAGCATATTTTAAACAGTTTGGAACCAATTAACGTATCACCTAAACTTGAAAGAGGGCCAATCTTACTTCTGTAGTTTAGTGTAATCAAGATTGCACTGAATTTTAAAAATGAGCCAGCTAGATATATTTTGTCATAGTTTGAAGATTCAGACCTAGGCAGATGTGTAGATTCTGCCACATGTTATTTCCCTAAAATTCTACTATATTAGTAGAACTCACATTCCAAACCTCTAGCTGTGCGTATCAGGATCAATTGGACACTAATGACAAATGTATTGAGTAATATTCTATTGATTTAAAATAAAATAAAATAATTAGATGGTACCCTTGAAATATAATTCCACTGACATATGGATTTCTTAACTCATTGATCAAAAACACTTGAATATAGGAATAGATATGGATTATGTATATGTTGATTTGTAAAATTTGCTTGATAATAATACTATAATTGGCATGGATTCTCCACCTGCTAAAGTTTTTCTTGATGTGAACTTTCAAACTGAATACGAAAAATTCAAATAAAAATTGATACAGAAGAACCTGAAACAATTAGAAATAGTCATGTCCAATGTTGTCCTCCCAGTGGATAAATAATAAACAATATTATTTATATAATAAATAAGCAAGCTAGGAGCGAGGAAACAGTAGGAATAAAGCCTCCATCATCCAGCATGACAACAGCAAAAACAACAAAGCTGATTACAAGTGGGAGACAGCTGGAAGGGCCTATTACACGCGCAAAGGCTAAATTGATTAATGGCATATAAAGGCAGAGATCTCTGTGATGGTAGTTTAATACTCTGACGATGTCAGCAGATGGCTGACGAAAGCTTAGTAGAATAAAATTTTAATTCTTTTAAAATTTTAAAATCTTAAGTTCCAGAGTTCGCAGTATGTCTGCTTCTTTTTTTACTAATATACCTGGAACTCATATTTTAGAATAGTTTGTAATACACACACACACACACACACACAGAGAGAGAGAGAGAGAGAGAGAGAGAGAGAGAGAGAGAGAGAGAGAGAGAGAGAGAGAGAGTTCTACCTATGCTTTCAAGAGGGTAATATTCAGCAGTAGGCTAAAAATTTGAGATATCCAGGAAAATAGCAATGAAACAGCATTGCAAACATGTAAGATCTATCACTATCCTTGCTTTTGAAATAAGGATGTGCATCATTCAACTCAACCCTGAGATGTAGCATGGTAACACAGAACAGATTTTAATTTCCCCAGGGTAGAGTCTCTTTTCATTCTGTCTTCATGAAGTTCTGCTACTCCAAAGCTTCATAATTTATACAATTCTCCATAATGTTTATTTACTTTATTTAGAATGTTTATACACCACTTTATTCTACTGCAACTTCTATTGGTTAACATAGTAATAAAAACAGCAATCTGTAACTACATTAATAAACAATTAAAACAGTTAAGTGCAAGCATCTCAGCTGGCACCCTGTATCTGTGGTAGCAATCAAATGCTCTGTGAAACAATACTGTTTTAACAGCCTTTCTAAAGAAATGCAGGAAAAGCATCAATGTTCTGGAAGATGTTATTCCAGAGAGAAAGAGTAACACTGGCTCATTTCCCCAGATACTCATTTTTTATTTTTATTTTTATTTATTTTTTATTTTTATTTTTATTGTGGTGGGGAGAGGACATATTAAGCAGAGGAAGGTACACCATGAAGCAGTTTTGCTTGAAGGAGACATTCCTGGAGATACCTGGAGCTGGATGCACAATGTAGAGCATAATAGGTTGAAACTCACACTTTGAACTGTATACAGAAGTCTATCAGAAACTAGCAAAAACCATATCAAATGTCTGTGAAGCTCTCATCCACCATGTGGGACACTACAACAACTTTTTTAACCAACTGCAGCTTCTGAGTAGTCTTCAAAGGTACCTCCCTGTGAAAAAATATTCCAGAAATCTAGATCTGAGTGATAAGGGCATATGTTACTTGCAGCAAAACCTCCCCCTCATGGTCACAACTGATACACCAGACAAAGATCTCAAAAGGCTTCTTTGTCATAGTCTCCACGGCCAAAACCAGGAATAGCTGCAACTCTAGAAGGACCCCCAAGGTGCAGAACTTTTCCTTCATGGGGAGTGCCATCCCATCCAGACATAAAAATAAGAATTGTCAGAGGCCAAATCTCATCATGCTATTTAAGCTTGTTCATCCATCAAGACCTACGTAGTGTAGTTTAACATTAACCAGATAAGAGAGAGGTGAAATATTGTATTAATTTTTTGACAAGTAAATCGCCAAATCAGTATAAGGTTTTCAGTGAGTCTATCATTAATTACCTCAATCATTTCAAGTTGGGCATGGGAAAATTGTGTAGATGAGGAAATTATTTTCATTCATTCCATAATGTCTTTTGATCTCATTGCCTCACCTGTTACTGTATGCTGTAGTCTTTTCAAGCTACATAATCTAACTGAATAACAGAATATAAGAATTGGAAGGGACCTTGGAGGTCTTCTGGTCCAACCCCCTGCTCAAGCAGGAAACTCTGCACCATTTCAGACATGTAGTTGTCCAATATCTCTTAAAATTCTCCAGTGTTGGAGCATTCACAACTTCTGGAGGCAAGTCATTCCACTGTTTAAATTGTTCTGTCAGGAAATTTCTCCTTAGTTCTAGGCTGGTTCTCTCCTTGATTAATTTCCATCCATTGTTTCTTGTCTTGCCTTGGAAAATAAGTTGACCCACTCTTCTTTGTGGCAGCCCCTCAAATATTAGATCACTGCTATCATGTCATTCCTAGTCCTTTCCTAGTCTTTTCATTAAACTAGACATACCTATTTTCTGCAACCATTCTTCATATGTTTTAGCCTTCAGTCCTCTAATCATCTTTGTTGATCTTCTATGCACTCTTTCTAATGTAGATCAAGAAACTGATCTGGCCTAGCTAATAATGATTTAATATCATGCATCTGATGCAAATGCTGAGAATTCACTCTACCACATCGGAGGAGGACGATTATTACTTTTCCATAGCTCCCCCTCAATGTCTCCTTCTGAAAGTTTGCATGGATATATCTACCCTAATGGCTTCTATCCCTGCAGTTGTCATCATACTGTGTTTGCAACAAGTTAACTTTTAAGAGGGAATGTTTTCTATGTAACATAACCTATTTGAATCCCTCACCATGTTCTAGTTTGGCTAAAGTGTTGACTTAGAGTGACTAGTACTGTATTAGATCATTTCTGTAATTCTTGACTGCCCAAATTGGAACTGGCAGTCCATACTCCTCCACACACTTTGGAAAGTTTCAGGCACTACCAAATGTGTAGGAGGTATTTGTAAATCCCCAGAGTAAGCAAAACAAATGAAAGACACTCATTTCCATTTTATATCCATATACATAAATGAAGACATGCCTCCACCCGTAGCTTAGCCTCAAACATCAAGCATCTGATATCATTTTTCCCCTATAATTCTGAGGTTTATTAACTGTAGCCACCTGCAACACAATAGTTCAAAGACCAATGTCAATCGCTTGGCACCTGGTCAGAGACAGAACCTCAGTCGGTAATAATCTCTTTGCAGTAACTTAATTGGAATCAAGGACAAGCAATACCACAATAAAAGTACATCAGTATAGCAATCCAGGTCTTCACCTGATCTCCTAACTGTGACATTTTCCCAACTCAAATTGCTCAGTTCCATGCACTTCATGTCTAATGAGACACACTTTTCTTCACAGTTTCCTGCTCTGCACCATACACTGAGATTGCATCTGAAATGTAAATGTGGGCTATCGATATTTTTTCTTTATTCATTAGAAGTATACCCTATCTTTCCTTCAAGAGATCAAGGTAGGAGCACATATATCTCTGTCATCCCATTTTTTACTGTATAGTAGCATTATTATTTTTAATCTATAGCAGTATTATTATTGCAACATCATTATAATACTATAGTAGCATTATGATTATAGGCTATGCTGAGAGAGAATGACTGGTCCAAATTCATCCAGAGGACCAGAATCGAAGTCACTCTAATCCTAGCCAACCAATTTAGTCACTATCCTACCATGGCTTTCTGCAAATTATCCCAGAGAGAATGCCTATTTCAGGGGTATCAAACTCAAGGCCTGCTTAAATCTGGCCTGCGGGGCCGGCCTGGAAATATCAAAGGACTGGCCTGCAGTGCCTCTGCCAGCCAAAAGCGGGTCAGGGGGTGCATGCGGCCCCCATGCAGCCCATTTTTGGCCTACCCCGGCCTCCAGCAACACTCTGCCAGCCGAAAATGGGCTGTGTGGAATTTCAATTATAGATTGTTGATTGTAAATTAAATGGACCTATAGTATGTAAAATCTGGCATTAAACTAGTATTAACATAGGATGTTGCTTGTTTTCTATTTAGATCATGCACTTACTTCAGGCCACATAACTGTAATCCAGTCTAATCCAGTCCTCCTGAAGCACTCTGCCAACTGAAAATGGGCTTCACAGAGGCCCCACGCAGCCCCTGCACACCCTGTTTTTGGCTTCCCTGGCCTCCTGCAGCACTCTAACCCAGGAGTGAAATCTACTTACCTTCCCTACTGGTTTGGAAGTGCACGTGCCATTGTCACGTCCTATTTTTGACCCTCTGTGCATGCGCAGAAGGCTTTGTGCATGTGCAGAGGGTTAAAACCAGGAAGTAACAATGTCTGGGCTGCCGCCACTACCAGTTCACTGAATCATGTGCCACTAGCACTACCGGATCACACGAGCCGGACAGAACTAGCAGGATTTCACCACTGCTCTAACCATTGGTAAAACAAATCCCAAATCAAAAATTCTGTGCCTTCTTTGTCCTTTATCTTTAATGTTAGCCTATCTATTTCCTCACATATTTTCTCTAATATTTCCTCACATATCCATTTCCTCTAATATTTTTCTAATTATATTTTCCTCTGCAGGAGTTTCCTCATTTTTCCAATGTTGTGCAAATACAATTCTCGCTGCTATCAAAACATGTAATATTTAAGCAGCCCACAGGCTGCCTTGAGTTTGACACCTGTATACCATTCTGGATAAATGACTCTCCAGTTTCTTCTTAAAAACCTCAAATATTGGAGTACTGACAACTTCTAGAGGCAAGCTGTTCCACTGATTAATTGTTCTCACTCTTAGGAAAGTTCTCCTTAGTTCTAGATTGGATCTCTCCTTGATAAATTTCCATCTGTTACTTCTTGTCCTGTCTTCAGGTGCTTTGGAGAACAGATTGATTTCCTCTTCTTTGTGACAGCCCCTTAGATATTGGAAGACTGCTGTCATGACACTCCTGATCCTTCTTTTTTGCTAGATTAGACATACCTAGTTCCTGCAACCGTTCTTCATACGTTTTAGCCTCCAGTCCCCTAATATCTTTGTTGTTCTTTGCTGCACCCTTTCTAGAGTCTCCGCATCTTTTTTGTATTGTAATGACCAAAACTGAATGCAATAATCCAAGTGTTGTCTTACCAAGGCATTATTAGGCAGTATTAATACTTAACATGATCTTAATTCTATCTCTCTGTTGTTGTAGCCTAGGATTCTGCTAGATTTTTTAGCAGCTGCAACACACCACTGGATCATCTTTAAGTGGTTGTGCTCTAGAAGTCCTAGATTTTGCTCACAGTTACTGCTATTGAGAGAACAGTTACTGCTATTGGCTTGTTTTATACCTGTGCATTTGTTTTTTCTTGCCTAAGTATAAAAGCTTACTTTATCACTTGCTGTCCAGCTATTTCTCAATATTTCTCAGCAAGGTGTGGGGGAAACTCTCTTCATTAACATTGTCTCATAATCTCCCTGGCCATTGTGGGTTGTAACAAATGTGCTTTTTTTCCCTCAGAGTTTAGTTAGAATGAGAAATTTAGTTCTTCTGAAAGCATGTCTGACTGTGACTCAATGAGCTACAAAACCCTTGGGCTATGCCTCTCACCCCAGTATTGTTTGGAAAGTTCTACAATTTGGCACGGTTCCTCTTCTTTCAAAGAATCTGGGATGTCAGCAGCAGGTGTTGTCTAAAATCATTTCCCTCCCAGAAAATACGTAACAGTGAACAGAGACAGCTTGCGCTGGCTTGGATGCATTGCTCATCAGTTGCCAAAAGACTATGGGTGGAAGGAGGCAGTCATGCAGAGAGATTCATTTATATAAAAATAAAAGATGGGTATTGCTCAATTTAAAATTTGAACTTGCTTTCAGAGGCATCTGGTTGGTGACTCAGGGAAACAGGAGGATGAGCTACAAAGGTCCTCAGTTTGATCCAGCAGGGCTCTTCTTATGGGGAGGGCCAATAAAGGGGAGGAAAAAATACACTAGAACCTTCATGACACAAATCCAATGCCAATGTGACAATTGTTTCTAACTGATTGGTTACTTGGCACCTGGCAGTAACAATCAGCATTTCACAGTTTCCAGCAATCTGCCAGTTCAGCCATCCAGAAGGATGTTACTGGAGTCTGCCCCATTCTGTTCTCTCTCCCATCTGCTCTATATTTTCCTAGATGTGAAATGAAATACAGAGTCCCAGAAAAATCCAGAAGTAGCACAACAGAGAAACAAACAAACACAGGAAATTGCTTTCCCCCCTTAAAACAAACATAAGGCATATCCAAACCAATAGTGAACAAGCAGTAGTGGTCCAGAGTTTTAGACAGAGCTAGAAATGTTGGCCATTGGACATGGGACTATCTGTATGCCAATGATGTGCTCTTCCATTATCCAATTTTCTTCTGCACATGGAAAGGGAGAATAAGAACAATCAGCCAGGACTAGAATAATGAACGGAGAATGGTCACAGGCACAGAGGAAACAAACAAGCATCAACAAAAGGAAGCAAAAAGGCAATGTGAATTTGTCCATGCTTTCTCCTAACCAATGAGTGTATAGGGCACGTCTCCTTAATGACCTTTAAAATTACATCATTTATAGGAAGGAAGCAATCAGAAGTCTAGAGAGTGGATTATGCTTATAATAAATATGCAGTTCTAATAAATACATATTTTATTAGATAAATGTTGAAGGCCAAGGTTTGAGAGGCTCTTTCAAAGGTGAGAGTTTCAGAAACTTTCAAATCTCCAAAAAAAGCCTAGAGGAGGAACACAAAGCACCATACATGGGAAAGTAATTTTGACACAAAGAAGGAAAGAAATTAATTGAAGCTTTGAAGTTGATGTGGGTCTGTCTTCATAGTCCATCAATCAGGCTGCCAATTTACTCTCTCCCTCTCTCCCTCTCTCTCTTTCTCTTTCTCCTCTCTCTGCATTCTTCATTTTTTTTTTTTTTTTGGCAACTAAAGTAAATTACTGCAGTACAACATTCCAACCTTAACAGTTATGCCAGCCAAGATCAAAAACCTCCTTGCCCATTTTTGCTGGAAAATCAGTTTTGAAAAGCTTTTTATTTTTATTTTATTTTATTTGAAAGGCTTGTTATTTTGATTTGTATAAAGAACTGAATCTCTAGTGTACTTTAGGTATGGTCAAACACGTGTGTGACTTGTAGGAATCTGGAAGTCATGGAGATTCAACTGTCTTAGTCAAGATTTGCTCATGGACTGTGAACTGAATTGGAGGCTCTGAGTCAATGTGAAAGAATTGACCTGTTCTACAGACTGAATTGTGCGGATTTTGGCCTACCTGGCATGCTGTGTAATGATTCATACCAGGCTTTGTGGTCATTGTATACCACAATGTCTATCTTGGTGTTTTTTTAAAAAAAAAATGAGGGGAAATTAAAAACAGCACCTATCCAAGGAAATCTGAGAGTGATTATAATTGATTCCATGCACATAGAATTATTATTTCATATGACAAAAGATAACAGGGAAATCATGCATCAAAGCCATGAATGTATTATATTTAAACCTGAATATAACCCTGAAGTTTGGCAGGCCTCTGCTCTCCTAACCTTCTGAAAAGTACTTCAGACCTGGTATTTTTCCCCCAAGCACTGAGATGACATGCGGTGGATGAGAAGATTTCATGAGGGACTGCATATGGAAGCTTAACTTTGGTGCCAGTTTTTAATATTTACTGTATGGTTATAGTAGATCCAGTATATGCGGTGCGTTGTTTTATTATAGATGTCATTTTAATTATTGATTGGGAGATGCCCAGAGTTTGATGTAAAATGTGTGGTTATATACATATAATAAACAAATAAACAACTCTTTCAAATTAATTCTTTCACTATGTTACACACCATTAAGGAATTTGGGTGATGGCGTGATGGTTTCTCCAGTGTGGTATGTAGCATTCAGTGTGTTCAAATTAAATCAGAGTCACCCAAGTTTGTGTCCTATTTCTGACCAGAATTTTCTGGGGAAGCAGTCATACATATTATCTCCCAACTCTACGATCTATATTCTCTAATGCATAGGAGAATGAAAAGGAGGCGTTCTTTGGCCATCCCTTGATAGGTCTGTTTTGTTAAGCATCAGGGCAGTGATAAACCATCCAAGCAATTGGTGCTTTTGGATCCAGAGATGATAAGCACACCAGTAAATGAAGAAATTGTAAGCTGCATTATTAATTCAAGCAAAGAGATGTAAAAAAACCGTAACATAAAAAGCATACATACCAAGCAAGATGATACCCAAATCCCTTACAAGCTGTTAGAAACTCCTTAATAACAACAGCAGACATAACCCAAGGGGGGTCAATTTTTACAGTACCCAGTGCTAGCTTATTTTCCAGAAGCTTATTCTGACCTAGGCTTCCTTAGAAATTAAACAGCACAAACTTAGTCCCGGCAAACCTCTTTAATTCATACAGTTGTAAATTACTTTCATTTACAGTCCGCAAGGCTTGATAAACAGTCTTTCAGAGGAAGGTTATCAACACCCACCTATCTCACATGGAACACTGCCAAAGAGCTAATTTCCAGATGCAGGGCAAGACCAAACTTGGCACAGAATCACAAACAGAAGTTTCAAATCTTGAATCGGCCAGATGAACTAATTGCTTCCTGCAAAAGCTCATGTCCCGTTCGCTTCTCTTTTACGTCTTATGGAAGGGACCAATCATCTCCAAGCCTTACTCCCAAGTCGATCCTCTTTTCTTAATTGTTCCTGTCTCCTGGCAGCGCTGCACACTGGGAACAGGCTCATGCTGTTCTTCTGCCTCGTTGATGTCAGACTCCAGAGACTCCAGAGGCAGCAAAGAACTACCAGATGGCCTTGGCCCACTCTCTGCCTCTGACTCAGAGCTTCCCCAGGTTCCTCCGCAACCTCCTCACTGTCTGAATCTGCTGCCAGCTCTGCTGGCCAGTGTGGGGCGGGGGGGCACAACAAAACTTCCTGTTAAAAGGCCATATTAGGGTTTTTATCAAAACCTGGCACCATGATTCCATGGCCCTGCTTCTATGATCATAAGATCTTGACTGAGTGACATAAGATTCAAAAGCCTGCAACTTTCACAGACAACAAAAACTTTGCAGCTTTTGAAGATGTGTGAAGATTCCTCCTATCCCCTTCTCCTTTATTCAGTAAACAAGAGTAAAAAAATCAAGCAGGTTAGCTCAGAATGAGCTGTAAACTTTTAGATTTTTCTTAATGTGAAGGAGAAATCAAAATAGGTCACTAAACTCCTCAAAATAACAATGATCTTCTGCATTGCCCACCCCAAGGTTCAAATTTGCAGCAAAGAACAACTAATAGTTCAGTGTCATCGTGTCAAAGCAGCAATGATTTTAAAATATTTTTTAAAGATAAAGGAAGGAAGGTTTTCCAGTACTGTGGACAGAGGGTAGAAAAGAAAAGGGAACATGCTTCCTTCCCCTGGATTGGGCAGAAACACAAAGGGGGCCTGCCAGAAGATATAAACCTTGAATGGAGCATGAGCTTCTAGGACTAAGAATGGCTCATTGACTTAAACAACCATCATTGGATCAACCTCAAGGTTATATAAAAATAGCAAGTGTTAACTACCAGAGAAGATAAGCAACCTGGTGGTTTGGACAAAATGGATGCTTAGGGCAGTGACCAGCCGCTGAGAGGGAAGAGGCATGCCAGGCACTGCAGCCAAATGGGATTTGGCTAGAATGGAAAAAATGTCCTGCAGGCCATTCCTCTGAAAATGGCACCAGCTGGAAAACAGACGTTCTGAATCAAGGCTGGAAAATGCAGGCAGGGGTTACATTTGGAGTCGGCAGGGGATGGGAACAAGATGTCATCCAGAAAGAAATGGGCCAAATAGAAAGTGTCAATGGAAGCAGCAAATCTTGTATCAGCTGTCTATGAACAGCAGCACAAGGTTCTTTGTCTCTTATAAATGTCTCTTGGCAGAAGTGCTCTGACCTTTTTTTTTTCTGGCATATTTTTAAAGTATAAAAATATATAGTGTTTACCCATACAAATAACTAGACAAGGAAGAACTTGAAAGCTAACATTTCAGTACATTTTAAATTCATATAATAAATCTTAATTTTTAAACATTCACAAATGGATCGTCATTTTTTCCCAGTAACATTGGTTTTGCTTTCCCATTCTCAGCCTTAAAAGTAGATTTGTTTTGCTTTCATCCAGATTTTCTGTGGAATACTGATTTAATATTAGCGTCTCATGCACACATACACATTCCTTACAGGATTTTTTATTTTTATTTTTATTTTTTTTTGCAAAAAGTGCTGTATTGGCAAATTAAAGTTATGGCAGACTACTTTGTGGACTTGAATTGGGACTTTAAAAGCAATTTCCTATTCATGTCTGCTCAAAAGTAGCTTCCATTTTATATAATTGCAATTGCTTTTAGTAAGTGAGTATAGATTATAGTTTCAGTCTGTTTTAGAGCCATAATACCCTACTACATAGAAAATAAATACTATTACATAGAATTAAGGATTCCAGTAAACTTACCACCAAGCATTATCACCATCTGGTGAGTCAAATGAATATTGCTTGGTGAAAGCATGTGAGTTTTCCAAGCACCACAACAAATGGGTTTATTACCAAGTAATTACCGGTACTCATACTATCAGATTATAAAGATGTGAACTGCATCTACATGGAAGTTAATTCAATGATAACAAGTGTTTCAAAGCAAGTTGGCATACAGGTAACTCAATGTAAGTTGCATGCAAGCTTATTCAAATCCATGGATTTAGTTCACAGCACTTTATTCTACATTACCAAGAAGATCTCTGATCCTTAAATTCAGCTCATCTTCTAACTTTTGAACTTCTTTATTCCTTAGGACACTTCCATGAGTTTGTTTTCATCTTTTAAACTTGTCCAGAATTTATAGCTATGAAGTAAGAATTATTATTCATGAGGCCAGTTTATGGACACATTCACAAAGATAGACAGAATAAAGCAGAACTCCCAACCAGCTGCTTGTTCCAAGTAAGACTGGAGATGATTGAAGGCCTTATCACTCTTTCCTTCCATTCCTTATGTCCAAAATTTCTCTTCTAGCATGAACTGCAAGAGCCAGCTCCATCTGGCTTGTTCTTTGCCACTATGGCTGGTTGAGAAAGTGGAAGATTCTGGACTCTTTATTAGATTTGAGCCTAGAATTGCAGGCCTTATAGCTTGACTTCCAAAAGCTTATGGCCTGAGGTAAACCATGACTGCGTTTATGAAAAGTGCCATATCACAAATTATCCAACCATATTTTATCCTGGTGTTTTATGCAAACTTAGCCCATATGTCGTGCAACCTCCAAATTAGTTTGAACAAACTAGGGGTAATATTGGGTAAACATGTCACAGGAACAAAATCTATTAAGTCCAGTTCCACAGTAGGTGATACAGATGCTCTAGATTTGGCAAAGTCATCCCCCATCTCTCTTTTCACAACTTAACTGTGTGGTTAATTTATTCTGCAAGCTGGACATGATTTTCCAAGTCTCTTTTATTTTCCTGTGCCTGCTGCAATGTTGTCTTTTTGATATTACACCTCCGCAGAGAGGTTGCCCTGAAGTAATTATCCCATTATCCCAATCTAATTTGACTTTTCTAACTGAAATTTCAACAGTGGTGACAAGGCTGGTGAAGCTATATTTCATGTTTCCTCCAGTTTCAATATCTTGCTCCTGCATGTATCATTTTGACCTAAGCTAGCTTTAGTACGAAGAACCTGATCAAATGGTATTGCAAATGAATTGCTCATTACCACTGCTTCAAGTTAGTCCACAAATTAATGGTTTGTACTGTTTGTGTGTGAATGTGTAATAAGGACCCAGATATTATCAATTTCCTTCCAAAAGCATTTCTTGACAAATTTCTACCTGCTTCATTGATATGAACATGTATCTAAGACATAGAAATCTTGGAATTAAGAGACTGGGAAAAATCATGTTATTTTTTTTAATACAAGTTTCTTTGTACTGAAAATAACACATTTATTTTAAATAAACGAAAATTTACACAAAGCATATGCATTTGAAAAAAAAAATTAAAAACACTACCAAATATAATTTGCATACCTTATGCTGCATAATACTACATTACACACACACACTTACACACACAAAGATAACTTATATTTCTGAATACTGACTTTATTGGCAAGATTAAATCTTATCGAAAAAGAAAACAGGTCCTTGAATGGCTTATTTTTAATTTCCTATACTGTATATTTAGCAAATATTAAAAAATCATTTTTTTGTTTGGAGCAAAATGTTGCTTCATATTATAGAATCATAGGGCTGGAAGGGATCTTGGAGGTCTTCTATAACCACATGACCAAGACAGGAGTCCTTATACCATCCCGGATAAATGGTTGTCCAATCTTCTCTTGAAAACCTCCAGTGATGGAGCATCACAACTCTGAGAAGCAAGCTGTTCTATTGGTTTATCCTTCTTACTGTCAGAAAATTCCTCCTTATTTTCAGGTTGAATCGCCCCCTCATGAGCTTTCACCCATTGCTTCTTGTCGTGCCCTCAGATAGTATGGAGAATAAATCAATGCTCTTTACCCTGTGACAGTCCTTCAAGTATTGGAAGACTGCTATCATGTCTCCCTTGAGCCTTCTCTTCATTAGACTATGCATACCAAGTTCTCTTAGCTATACATCTTATGATTTAGCCTCCAGAACCCTTATCTTCTTGGTTGCTCCTGTTTGCACTTTTTTCTAGGGCCTCAGCGTATTTTTGAATCATGGTGACCAGAACTGGATGCAATATTCCAATTATAGTCTCACCAGTGCAAAATAAAGTTGTACTATTTACTTCCTGTGATTTCGGTGCTGTCCCTCTGTTGATGCAGGGTAGAACTGCATTAGCTTTTTTGGCAGCTGCAGCACACCGCTGACACATACTTAAGCAGTGATCCTACAACACACCTAGATCCCTCTCACAATTATTATTGTTGAGTCAGATACTTCCTATTCTATAGCTATGCATTTGGTTTTTCCTGCCTAATTGCAGAACCTTACTTTTCTCACCACTGAATTGCATCTTGTTGGATAGGGCCCAATGCTCAAATTTGAAAACCAGTAATAGGCCATTAATAAAACATGTGTCCATGTTTTCATTCAAATAACCATACTGTTTAGTTTTGCAACACACTGAACATGAACTAACCACAGAACTAAGTTTTTATTGCATGCTAGCCTAAAACATGACTAGTTCCTTTGTGTAAATGTATTATAATACCTAATTTAACTATCAAGACACTTTCTCACCCAGCTCTTATATTTTTGGTCTTTTATGATTTGATTCAGAAATAAAATAAAGGAGAACTTACAAGAAACAATGGAGAAAGAATAAAGAGTGAATTGATTATGAGTCAGTTAGACCAGAATGACCTACAGAGAAGCTCATTTTGTAATATATTCTAATAAATTCATTATATAGCATATATCAATATGCCAATATAACACATTTAAAATATAAGGATTTGTACTAAACTAACTCTAAGCAGGTGCTGACCGTTAGTTGAGAAGATTCTTCTGCATAAGCTATAGCAATAAATCAGTTTAATTGAACCTTCACATGTGAATCTGGTCTTGACAGTTGTGCTTGCATACAGACATTTCATTATTCAACTAGATAAAGTCATCATTGCCAGTGAGTGTGGGGTTTGGACCTTCTCTTTAGAGCACAACGTGTGGCATCACGTTGCTGTCATGTGACGTTTCATGACAATGTTCTCATTCATGGAGTTGGAGTAGGCGTGGCCTGCGCATGATGCATCTGGCCCATGGGCCACCAGTTTGACACTCCTGCTTCAGAGGTTACCAGTGGACTAGGATGATCTCAATGAGACAGCAACCAAGTTCCATATTTCCAAGATTATTGTATGTTATTGATCATTATTTGGATATATTAAATGAATGGTTTTGGGGGAAACGTATTGATGGTGACTATATACTTGACACACTTGTGTACATAAGCACTGCCTGGAATATCTTCTTAAGATCTGTTTATCAGTTTTCAGATTTTTAACAACCTACTGTAAAGATAGGCCAAATAGAGCATCCAGAAACCAAAGCCAAAAATCAGAAAAACGGTTCAGCTGAAAACAGCCCCTCCAATGCAGTAGTCAGCAACATGGATTAGTAGTGTCAGATTCAAGGACAAAGAAGAGTTACTTCTTAACTTTAGAATTTCTGGCTTCTTCAGCATCCTATTTTTGAGGTGTCTTGCTTTGATGAGGAATTGTAGAAAACCCAAATGCTTGTGCATTCTTTTGAATCATTTTCATTGGACAGAATGGCTCAGTTGTAGCTGGTTTTTCCTTGCCATGGAAACAAAAGTTCATTATTTTTGTTAAATTTACTTACCAGTGCAAATAAAAATGTAAGGAATAATCATGGAAATTCATCGTTAGCAACATAAGCATCAGCATCATCGGCAATATATTGTATGAACTTAATTGTGTGCCACCAGAGTCGTTTCTTTTGTGAGACGCGAGGTTATATAAATTGGAGATATAAATAAATAAACATACCTGAAATCAAAGTGTTATAGCATTATAGGCATGCTTTAAAAGTAAATGATAATAATATCTATCAGTGCATTCAATTTGAAAGTTGCAACCACTTCAGTATTTAAACAGAAAAATAGCAAGCTTAGGCTGGCAACCTATATCTCACTGAGTAAGTCTGAATAATAGAGGTGAATGAATATGACATGCTTATCTTTAGGCACTTGCTGTGATATTAGACTAACCTTCCAGTCATGGTTGATGAGTCAAATATGTCAATAAAATAATGCTATTTAAAGAAGACCCTTTTTTTATGGATCTCAAGGAAAATGTCATTGCTCCTAGCAGGCAATAAGTTCTCTGCATTGTATGTTTTCATTAAATACTTTAAATCAGTATCATTCAAGAGCAAGACAAATTACTTTCCAGCTATTAAACATTTTTGTCATAAAAGAGATACTGCACATATATATTTTCCTCTCTGGAGAAGCAACCTTGGAGTCTATTGTTATGAATTTTTCTTTCTTGATTAGCATTCCAGATTTATCACCAAGGCTGGCTCTGATAAATATAGCAGCTGATAAGAGATGTCAGAAAATGATAAAATGTTCCTTAAGGTGCAACCACATGAGTGGTTTGACAGCATCCATGGGGCCATAAGGTCTCCTTCTTTAGTTAACAGGATATTATGCCTGCAGTTAAAGAACATATTATACATTTCAACTACAGTCACCCTTAGCCCCTTAAAATCAACTCTTTTATTTGCATGCAAGAATTAGATGGTCACTTTTTTTCCAATGTGCCTGCCAGAACCATTTCCCCAACTAATCCTATAAGTTAGTACCACATGAAGAGAACAGATCCCTCCGTGCCTTCTGCCACCTTCTGAATAAGAAATTGTCAGAAGAACAAGTCACTAATGTTATAGAAGACCCATGTTTGACGTGTGTTGTTTCCCAACAGGATCATTAAAGTCTTTGCCACTACTGCTTCCTGTCTCTTGAAATATCTGCATTTGTTTTTCAAAGGCATCGTCCATAATTTCTTCTTGGTTGGACAGGAAATGCTGGATACCAACAAATTATTTTTATGTATTCCTCTGTTTATTCAGCACAGATGGTGACTACAGTATCACAAAATTCTTTTACTTCATTTCTGAGCAGGTATAAATATTTTTAATATATATTGAAACTGTATCTTTTATTTGTTGTTCTGCTGTTCTGCACCAAGGCATTGTATATCGTATTTGCCGGTTTGGGCTCAACTTTACAGTTTTTCGTTCCCATACTATGAACTTTAGTGACAAGACAATGAAGGTCATGAGTTTTTTGAGTCAGTTTTCTGCTTTTCCTGTGGTTAATTTAATAGGTCCCAATTACAGTCACATTCTCACATCCTTCTACCTGTTGTGGTCCACCAGCAGCATGTGGAGCTGGCAGCAGAGTTGGAAAGTGAGGAGGCTGGGGAGGAACATGGGCCAGTCCTGGAATCTGGGGAAGGCCTGGACAAGGGCTCTGCGTCGGAGGCAAAGATGGGGCCAGGGCCATCTGGGAATGATGCACAGACTCTGGAGCCCCCAGAGTTGGACAGCAGAGAGGCAGAGGAACAGGAGGAGTTCCTAATGCATGCATGCGCAGAGCTGCCAGAAGGTAAGAGCAGCTAAAGCAAAAGGGAGGACTTGGGAATAAGGCCAGGAGATGGTTGGCCTCTCCCATAAGGCTTAAAAGAGAAACAAAGGCACTTGGGCCTTTTGCAGGAAAGCAATGTTGCTAACTCTGTTTCCAGTCTGCATCTCTTGTTTGTTTCTGAACTTCGTGGGGCTTTGCCAAGTAAGACCTTTGACAGGGTGTCTAAGAAGATAAAGGGTGGTGATTATCCAGAAGGACTTCTTCCGAAAGACTTGTTTTGCAACTAATTGGGACTGGAAATGAACATAATTCTCAGCTGTTACAATAAAATAGGTTTGTTTGGAACTAATTGTGTCTTGTAATTACTCAGTAAGCCTAGGTCACAACACTACCATGTGCAAGTCTGTCTCTGAGCTTCTTCTTCTCCTTCTTCTTCTTCTTCTTCTCCTCCTCCTCCTCCTCCCCTCCTCCTCCTCCTTCTCCTCCTCCTCCTCCTCTCCCTTCCTCCTTAATATTTGGTTCCTATTAAAATGTTATATCTAAAACTGCAACTTTAACACTATATATCATAGGTGGGAAAAATTATGGAGACGGCTGATTCGAGAGTTGCAATAGCCACATAAATGCAGCATATGCAAATGAAATGTACTTAATTAGCATGTCTCTTTTGTGTTATAGCCATGGGTCCTTCATTTCCATAAATTGGAAGGTGTGAGCTTGTATTTATAGCTGAAACTTCTAACACGATAACCACCTGAGATCATAAAGAAAATAAAGGAAGAAAAGCTGTAGGCCATTCTGCATTTTATATGGAAGAAACAGGTCAGGTCAAGTCTATATGGCCAACCTTAGATGCATGTAATGCTGATTCATTTTCTATCCTAAGACAGTCTTCCCTAGCTTGATGAACATAGCATATAACACATACAAAAACTCTAACATCTTTCATCTCTAACTTTAACACACAATTAGTTTTTTTCTTTAATCTGCAGTAAGGAGATATAGGAGATATAATCCAACAGAACTGGAGAATGTTGATTGACAAGATAAACTTCTACATTTGGCTGTGCTGGCAGTGAAGGAGAAATTTTAAAGTTCAAGCTTTCGCAGAAATGCTTTCTAAGTCTCCCAGAATCAAGACGTGTGGCCACATTATGTATTTGTTTGAGCATTCCTATTAAATAATCGTGTGGTAAATAAACACATTTATATGAAGAAAAGTTTTCCAAGTCCTTAATTTAATTCTAATCAAGTCTGTAATTGGGAAGCTTTTGTTGTGGTTAGTTTTGGGGATACGCAGCCCCAGATTGTTGGCTACATTATTTTTCTCAAGCAATAGGATTGTATGTCATTCTGTTTTCCTGGCTTTTAAAACAGTGATGAATGACAGCAAACTCACCATCAAATATAACAAAGGGAAATTCTAATGCCTGACATTTTCTTCATATCGGCTAAAATGTCACAGAGAGAATTGTTGCAGTCAGTCAGAATTCTGGGTTTTTTTTCAAGGACCAAGTATCAGACATTTTGTTCCTGCCTCCCTTGTTAACAATTGTGAGAACTAATAACATATATATCTTATTTATTTAGTTGGTTAGTTAGTTAGTTTAATCCCCGTAAAATCTTGGGTCTCTCAGGTGGATAAAATATTTGCATACAAACAATAAATTCAATAAAGTAAAACCAGTGGTGGGTTTCAAAATTTTTTACTACTGGTTCTGTGGGTGTGGCTTCGTGGGTATGGCATGGCTTGGTGGGTGTGGCTTGGTGGGCATGGCAGGGGAAGGATACTGTAAAATCTCCATTCCCTCCCCACTCCAGGGGAAGGATACTGCAAAATCCCCATTTCCTCCTGATCAGCTGGGACTCAGGAGGCAGAGAATAGATGGGGCGGGGTCAGTCAGAGGTGGTATTTACTGGTTCTCTGAAGTACTAAAAATTTCTGCTACCGGTTCTCCAGAACTGGTCAGAATCTGCTGAAACCCACCTTTGAGTAAAACCCAAATCCAGTAATTACATGCCACAAAATATAAATATTTGGGAATAATAAAACACTCCTATCATGTCATTTTCTCACAGTATTTTAAGGCCTAAGGTACACATCTATGTCAAAGGTTATATAGTTGCCCCTCAAATGATGATGTGTGGCTTTGCTTAGATGTAATGTTAAATTATGGGTTGTCTTTGTTGTTGTTGTTCAGTCACCAAGTTGTATCCGACTCTGCAATCCCATGGATCATAGCATACCAGGTTCCCTTGTCCTCCTCTGTTTCCCAGAGTTTGCTCAAATTCATGTTCAATGTGTCAATGACACTAACCATCTCATCTTCTGTCTTCCTCTTCTCCTTTTGCCTTCAATGTTTTCCAACATCAGGGTCTTTTCCAATGAGTTTTGTCTTCTCATTTGGTGACCAAAGTATTTGACCTTCAGCTTCAGTCTCTTCCTTGCAAAGAACAGTCGGGATTGATTTCTTTAGGATTGACCAATTTGATCTCCTTGCAGTCCAAGGGACTCTTAAGAGTCTTCTCTAAGACCATAATTCAAAAGCATTAATTTTTTGGCACTTATGGCCCAACTCTCACATCCATACATTACTACTGGGAATGGTTTCTCTAACTCTTCCTTATTTTATCCTAGCTCAACCATGAGGAGGTGGTCTTAACCTTTTGCTTTTTTCCCCCCTCAATAAATGGTTGATTTTAATGACAATTGTGTCAAAATCTTACATGATAGGAAAAATAAGGCAGGCAGTTTTAAAGCTTGGGTTCAAGACTATGAGCCAAGGCAAGCTGGATGTTGTCAGAGCAGAAATGTCAAGACTGAGTATTGATCTTCAGGGAAGTAACAGACAGGAATGGGTTCCATCACATCAGAGGACTCTCAGCTTGTCTACTGCAGATAAGAATTAATGGAAGAAATGAAATAGCATCATCACTAACAAGAGTGTCAAAGTCAGTCTGGTATATAACCCTGTCAAAATATTAAAAGCCTGCTGAGCCTGGGTACTGAAATTCTACCTCTTAAAAATATATCCATTCTAGGTCAACATCTGATAGACAGGTGGCTTATGAGCAGTCAGCAACCATCAGGTTGCTACCTTTGTCTCCCAAAAGATGCATTGGGGAATATTTTACTCAGTAGCACCTAGGCAAATCCAGCCCATCATCAGGCTAAATCTTTCTTTTGTTGGCCTTTCCCATACCATGTTAGCAGCAGTGAAATCCACTTACCTTCGCTGCTGGTTTGGGTGCGCTCCCACACATGAGCACATGCGCACTGCGAGCACACACACCTCTTCTGCACATGCAGAACCTTCTGTGCATGTGCAAATGGCTAAAAAATGGGACATAATGATGTCCCAGTGGGTGGGTGGAGCCTCCTGCTGCCAACGCTACCGGTTTGGTGAGACAGATAGAACCAGTGGGATTTCACTGCCGCATGTTAGATCCTGTTCAGATTAATAGAATTCTGTTGAGAAAGTCTATGTTTACCACAAATACCTTGTTCTAATCATTTAAAAGATTACTTTTGAATCATGGGCATCACCAGATAGACAACACTGCAATTAAGACGAGTATGTTTTGTACATGCAAAATAGAGGAGGCCCAGCAGACAGTCAGCAGACTCTAATGATGTCACAAATATCACCATACCCTCTATTTAAGCCGATGTTGTTAATAATAGGATATAGCCCTCTTGTTTTCTTTTGGCATTTTGTTCAATTGCCTTCCATTCATTTCTCCAAGATTAGGGTCCATCATAACCAGGAGAAGAACTCAAAGCAGCAGATTGTGGACAATATATCAGGCTACAAAGAGTTGGAAACGACTTAACAACAAGAACTGAGCTGAAGCCGATTTGTTTGCCTAAGAATCATTTGACGGGCTCCCATATAACCATAAACCATGGCTAATCAAAAGCAGATACAGGATGCAGGAAAAGTTGATGGCAGCTGACCACCATGAGGTTTATTGAATTCACAACGTAACATCTGTTGCATAATTTTTCACTCAATGAGAATAATGTGTATTCTCTCCACTGCCTTAATTATTTGGTCAAGTGCATGAATCATAACTATCATTCTATCATTATCTATATAAGATTATTTGCACTAGGAGCTAACCATGCTGGAGAACCAACAAAAGGACAGTGGAATTTGAAATAAACTTAATTATCTCAAGAAAGCAACTGAAGTCCACATATCTGGGCTTCTTTGAATACAGAAGTCCTGTTTACATCATAGCTGCAACATGGGATATATAATTATACACTGTTCTTTTTGCAATAATCAGATGCACTGGTTGGGAGAAAAAAATGGATGTAGAACAAAGTGAAGCTAAGTGTGGACAGAGTAAAATTGATCATCACTGGCTCTATAATTGTAATAATTATATTAAACCCTATAAGTAGATTATGGGGTTTGGGAGATATGGATCATGCATGCTTCCATTTAAGTAATGGATCCACACTTAGGATCTTCCTTGATTCAGCCTTTGTTTTGGATACCCATCATAGAGTTGAGGAAAGGACTTAAACATATCTTTCCTCAAGATTGTCAGAATTTTTGTGCTGCTGCGGTTTGATGTTCTGCTAATTTAGATTTGATTCCATAGCAGGATGGGCATCTATGGCCCCTTGATGTCCTATGGACTTCAACTCCCAGAATTCCTGAGCCAACCATGCTAGTATTAAAGAGGTTACATTTGCCCACCCCTGTTCTATAAGGATATTTGAAAGCAGCCTAGAACTAAAAAAGGAGGAGTGGGAAACATATATATGTTTCAATTAATAAGATAACAATTATATTTTTGGGTTCCCAAACTGAAGACAGGTTGACATCTGACATTGGGACTAAATGAGAGCCTCCTCATCTTCAGGACCTGCCCTTGTGGCTTTGATACTTTTAGATGTGCTGGTTCATTCTTCCTTGGTCTTGGTCTCTGGTTATTCATCAATATTGCCAAAATGCTAGAAAGATATGATCTTATTACTGGTAAAAAAAAAAAAAAACACCTCCATTAATCTAGCAAACAATGCTAGATTCTGGTGGAAATTGGGCCCCCAGTATTATATGTGGAGAATTAGAGCATGTAATAGAAGCTAACAGAGAATATGGCAAGCAGTGAAGTTATGGTCCTTCAGTGAGTTTTTAAAGGCAAAATCAATTTTCTTACTTTATATTAATAAAGCTCATCTGTTCCATTATTCAAATATTTATTACAGCTTTATTTCAGAACTTTGTAGCAGTTGGGAGTGGGGGGGAAGCTGATAATTAGTCAGAGAATGTATTTTCCTTTCTTTGGCTTCTTGCTCTCTTTTCTGTTGGTGTCTCAGATGGCATAAAAATATTAAGAAGTATGCATGAAATATCTTTATTTTTAAACCATAAAAGTCACTTTGGGTTAATGATCACAACTAGTGAATTTGAGTAAAGGACATTGTGCTGCTTGCTTCTTTATACTGGCTTATCATTTTAAAAAAGAATGTGTGTGTGTGTGTGTGTGTATGCATATGTATATATGTCACTTTGTTCACTCTTCTCTATGGCATTAAATCTGTAAATTCTTTGTTCATATTTCTCAAAATATAGAGTGGCACAAGTGATTGATTGATTGATTGATTGATTGATTGATTAATGGATTCACGCTGTATTAAATACAGTTGTTACAGACAGAATTTTCACAGAGATGATCAGGATAAGGAATTGAGATAAGATTATTACTTTCATTGGACCTTCTTTTTGTAAATCAGAGTTTATTTGGGAAAATAAAGCATTAGAAAGATTATGGAGATTTTCAGTCATCCACGTCATGGTTGTCCCAAAGGTGCTTTTTCAAAAGGCAGCTGGACTTTGTTTTTCCTTGAAGACATTTAGCTTTTCATCCAAGAAGCTTCTTCAGTTCAGAACTTGAGTTCAGTTCTCATCCAAAAAGCTTCTTCAGTTCACAACTGAAGAAGCTTCTTGGATGAGAAATGAAACATCTTCAAGGAAAAACAAAGTCCAGTTGCCTTTTGAAAAAGCACCTTTGGGACAAAAGCATTTGAAGCAGTTTGAAAACAGTGTGCCATTTTATAGCATTTGACAAAGATAATATTTGCGCTAATTTGTACATTCAGTGTTCTTCTAATGCCACCCTCGGATGACTATTAGTGGAAATTATTTCAGTATCCCGTGGAGCTGTTACACTGATGCTTTTGATATGACTGATGTCAATGTGAATGGAGCACTTGGGCTCACATATGCTCAGCTCTATAAGGAAGCTTGTACACTTCCTTTCCCCCAGCAAGGTTATGGCCCATCTGTTCATATCTGTTGCCCTTCCCCAGCACTTTCTTTTAGAAGAGCACGTGGGATTTTGCCATATGTGAAGCATAATCACATTTAGAATTTCTGGGGAGAAATGCTCAGATATTATTATTTATCCCTGGAGGGTCTTTTGAGATGCAGGCATATTGACCTGATTGGTAAATAAATAGTTATGCCCATCTCCAAACTGTCTCAATTCCTCATGGACAGGAAACTTGGTAGCTAAAATTGGTAGCTCATTTTGTGTCAACCTCCTTGGCAAAAAACTCCTTTTAACCTCTTTATGTTCAGTGGTACTATTACATTATTTTGTAATCTACCTTAGCCAAGAAAATACAAACAAGCTATAAACATTTTAAATGCATGAACGTACATGAGAAAATGGCCCAGAGCATTAATTCATAGGTGAATTTGGAGTGGTAGGTGGTAATGAGTCAATTATTCAATTTTAATTTTGCTGGAAAAATTAGAGCAATCTATTCACAGTTGTTTATCAGCTAAAGTAGCAGCTAAGAAAGGGAGAGGAAGGGAACTGTGTTCTGAAGTGGGCTTTGTATCACTTCTGTACTCATTAATTTTTTTTTTTTTTTGCAAAGAAGAAAACCAGATAAAACCGCACTTTATTATGATAACCTCAGGAAGAACAGTTGCTTAGCACTCCAAACACTGTCTTAGTTTTATGAAACCTAGGGGAAAGTTATAGGCTAATTTTAAAGAATGTGTGGCCCTTGTGTTTTGATCTGATAACATGGATGCTAATACAGCAAAGGAATTGCCTTGCAATTTTTCAGAAATTTACTTCCCCTAAAAAAGGAGGATTCTGGATTTCTCCTTTTGATTGAGGCAACAAAGATTTTCTCTCATCTTTCTCTTGTTTTGAATGTACTGTACTCTTGGAAATGGTGGGAAATGTAACTACTGTTGTTCTTCTCCATTAAATGTGTTTCTACCATACAATTACAGGAGTGGGCAACTATGGCCTTTTTACCACCTTGGACTTCAATTCCCACAATTTTTGGGAACCATGCTGGCTCAGGCATTCTGGGAGTTGAAGTCTACAGGTCATAAAGGGGCCAGAGTTACTTATCCCTGTAAGATTAGAGCCTTGGTGGTACAGGGGTTTAAGGCACCCTGTTATTAAGCTGGTTATTAAGACCAGCTGCCTGCAATTACTGCAGGGTTCGAATCTCGCCAAGGCTCAAGGTTGACTCAGCCTTCCATCCTTTCTAAGGTAGGTGAAATGAGGACCCAGTTGTGGGGGCAATAAGCTGACTTTGTATAAATATACAAAAGGATGAAGGCTATTGCTGAGCACATTGTAAGCCGCCCTGAGTCTTCGGAGAAGGGCGGCATATAAATCAAATTAAAAAAAAAAAAGATTACTTCCTTGGTTTTTCACTGAACTCAAAAAGGGATGATTAGTTGATTGGTCAATGAAAGACAGGCCATTTATATACACTCCAGATTTATCCATTAATCATCTCAGAACCCTTTTTCTGTGAGTTTATGTAGAACACAGGCCAAAGGACAAGAGTGAAAATACAGAACATCTAACAAAAAACTACTCTTCACAGCAGTTTTCTTAGAGACTTTGTGGTCATAGTTGCTTAACAGAAAATGCACAATTATCAGAAAGATTATTTATGATTAAAGGAGAGATTAGCTCCATCCCTAGAAAAATTGTAGTATCTCATGACTAAATAATACAAAACCACCAAAATGCAACAAACAAACCATCTATATATTAGACTTTCGCTTATTTTTTTTTAATCTTCCATCGATTGAATACACTATTTTGGCATAAGCTAATACTTACATATTTAAAGGCTCTGTGAGCAACACAAAACAGTGGCAGAGTATAGTACAACATGTTCTAGTTTATAAAGCAGTGATTTCACTGCTTCCGTCAGTATCAGTCAGTGAACAAACTATATCCCCCAATTTATTTCTTCCGGCATTTATTTTTTTTTAAAAAAAGTCCTTTCTTAGGGATATAAAGGGAGGCATGGAATTTTTTAATTGATGTGCAAGATACATCAAATCAGAGTTATTTTGTGGCTTGGTAAAACCCTGAATGAAGTCAGCTAGTTGGGTTTTGTCAGGTCCAAGTCCAAAGACAACACGGTGAAATCCAATTGAGTCCTATCCTGTATTTGCTTACTCCTAATAGAATCTTGACAAACTAAAGCTATAACCTTCTCACCTATTAGAACTATTTTAGAGATTTTAGGGTGTGACTATTCTGAACTTCTTCCCTTCTCCTCCATCCAGCTCAGGACTGGATAGTCTTTTTCTGTCTGGGAAAGATCTGAGGAGTTGCCAAAACTCCTTTCTGCTGATTCTCCAGGTGCAGGTTTATTTTCAAACCAAACTAAACAAGCCACATTTTTTATCCCCATGCTTGTAAACTCTGTTTGTATGTTTCTGGTAGTAAAAGTAGCAATATAACTTAGGGTTTCCAGGTATGGCTTGAGATAAAATACCACCCAGAGATGCTTATACCCACAGCAGCTCTTCAGTGATGGCCATTACTTATGTCAATTCTTTGGCCAACCACATGGAGTTTTGAAGAGTTCGCATAATTGGAGTCAAACCTTGCAAGAAAATTGTAATTGGAAGCTCACATTTGAGATCAAGGCAATCAGGGTACCCAGCTGGTTATGGGAAGCTATTCTTCCTTGATTGCCTTCTATCCCCATGCTTAATTAATGCTCAGTAAGGATCTAACTTCTTAGTCTGAGAAATATACACACACCTCATGCTCCTACTGTTGCCGGAGAATGTAGAGAGGAGAAGAGCGTAGCATATCTACATTACAAGCCCCAAAGATTTTATAGTTACACGGAGCACTTCTCCAACACTATGTGATTCAGCAAACAGTGGAATGTCCCAAAAAACAGAATCTGTTTTTAAATACCTCCAACTTTAAAAACCCATTTTTGTACTATAGAGTGTAAACAAGCTCTACCATGTATGCTTTCATCTACTTTCTCAGTAGTGTCATCTATCTACCTCATCAAAGATAAGCACTTTGTTTCTATGACTTCAGTGTTAACTGAGCCATTTCAACTCGCTTCTGGCTTTTGAGTTATCTGCTCAGTTTAACAAGTGTTTTTTCACTTAACAAGTGAATTGTTAAACTCATTTCTGTGTTTGATGTAGATTGGAATTTTGGCAAGAAGAGCTGTTGGGAAGAAATGGCATCATATACAAGAATGCTTGTGCCCAACCCTGTTGGCTTTTGATAATTTTAAAGAGCATTTAACTTCGCAAAACGTAAAAGCCTAAGATCCAAAATGGAATCATTAAAACCATTTTAAGAAACTAAAGGACCTTGTAGATGACTGAACAAAAAACTGGGAATAATTGTGTTATCCTTTACTCAAGGGTACTTCAGAATGCATAGTTTGTGCTGCATAAATAGCTAAAAATAATCCATTGCCCTGAAGCATCCATTCATTTTATTATACATAAAGCAAAAGAGGTGGAATGGGAAGGCAAAATGAAAAGATATATAAAGAACTCTTTAGGAGGGAAGCAGAACAGGAAGTCTTCCAGATATCGCTGAACTTCAGATTGTAGCATCCCTGGCCATGGTAGAACTTCTGGAAATTCCAGAAGTTAGAACTTTTGGAAGTCATAATTCAATATCATTTACATCTTTACATGTTTCCACCTGAATCTAATGCATGATCACCTGGCAACAAAAAATACTAAATGCAAATGATGATCTTGATGATGATGATACCTTGCTTTATATATACTATATCAGGGGTGTCAAACTCGCATCTTCATGGCACGGTCATGCTACATATTGTGACTTTTTCCCCCTTTGCTAAACCGAGCATGGGTGTGGCCAGCGTGTGATGCATCCAGGCCACTGGCCACGAGTTTGACAGCCCTGTACTATATGGTCAACTCAATAACAATACTTTTCTAAATAAACATAAAAAAAGCCATATTTCATTGCTCCCTTTTACTACAAATACTTGTAAAACAGGATCATTTGTTTCATGGCACTTTAGTCAGGATAAGAGCACTCTTTAATTTAATTTTAATTTAATATTTAAATTTATATACCGCCCTTCTCCCGAAGGACTCAGGGCGGTGAACAGCCATAGGTAAAAAACATAGAATACAAAATTTAAAAACAATTTAAAATATATTAAACAATTTGGCCCGACAGTTAAAATCCCCCATTTAAAATTCAAATTCAAATTACACCATTGGAGAGTTAGGCCAGCCCGGCTTGATGAAATAAAAAAGTTTTGAGGGCCCAACGGAAAGTACGTAGATTTGAAATCATCCCTATCTCCAGGGGGAGCTCGTTCCAGAGGGCAGGTGCTCCCACAGAGAAAGCTCTCCCCCTGGGGGCCACCAGTCGACACTGTTTGGCCGACAGCACCCGGAGGAGCCCCTCTCTGTGGGAGCATACTGGCCAGTGGGAGGCTCTCGGAGGCAAAAGGCGGTCTCATAGATATCCAGGTCCTAAGCCATGAAGCACTCTAAAGGTGGTCACCAACACCTTGAATCGCACCCGGAGGACTACCGGGAGCCAGTGCAGCTCACGCAGGAGAGGTGTTACATGGGAGCGCCATGACGCTCCCATAATCACCCACGCGGCCACATTCTGGACCAGTTGGAGCCTCTGGGTGCTCTTTAAATTAAAGAGACAAAATGCTTGTCTTTCACATCAATAGAAGCAAATTACATCTATCAAATATACCTAAACCCATCATTATCACTGTATCTTCATATTCCTTATGATTTTTTCACAAGTGATGTATTATTTTGCACAAGAATACAAAAAATAATAAATTGTTTCCTATGTTTTCAAGATGAATCAAATGATTCATATATTATCATTTCACTGCCTTACACAAAACTGGTAGATGTGGCAATACGACTACATTTTAGAAATTATTCCAAGGTTCATACCATATCTATATTCAGTTATAATTTCTTGCATGGTTGAATTTATATTCTGAAAATAATTTTCAAGAAGAAAAATGTTAGTATAAAAAATAATAATTATCTTGTAAATAGATTTCATGATGTAAGAGGTTAGTGTTTCTGTAACTGATGGACCTAAGCAAATTTAATAAGATATAAGGATGGTGTTCAGTGCCCATTCTTCATTTTTTGTTCCTTTTTCATATTTCTCAAAATGTATAATGCCATGAATGATTGATTGATTTATACTGTATTAAATGCAGTTGCCGTAAGCAGAGAATTTTCAGAGGGATGTTCAGGATAATGGACAGAGTATCTTAATTGTAACTTATAGTTTATTTGAAAAAGATAAGCATTAGAAGCAATTTGAAAACAGTGTGGCATTTTGTAACATTTGATAAATTTTATATGTGCAGTAATTCAGTTTTCTTCTAATACCATGACTATTAGAAGAAACTAAGTTTATGTAACTGATTATCCTAACCAAATTTAATAAGATAGAAATATGTTATTCAGTGACTTAGACATCAGATTATTCATAGATCTGTAGATATTTTTAAGAGTGATGAAGTTTTTACAAATTTTTCTCCTGTGTCTACAAATCTTTCTCCTGTCTCTATCCTTGTGCCATACAATATTGTTGAAAACATCTACTATAGACCATGTCTTATCTAGACATGAATCGTAAGTACTAACATAATAGAATCTCTGGTTCAAAATTTGAAAATTCTGACAGAATTGGAGGTATATGTGAAGCTAACATTAGTACCTGAAAATCTTCAGATAGACTGTAATTTTGTTTCAAAGAGTTGTGAGACATTCCAGATAAATCACAGCAAGAAAACTAATATATTTCTTCGTCTGATCACTCCTTACATTGTACCAAATATGCTGTTTCAGCAATCATATAAAATCTTCTCTCCAAGAAGGTTGTTACTCAATAGTAGCCCTGAACTTCCAATTATGATGTCTCTCATAAAATGCCAGGTCAAATATATAAGTCTCTTTTTTATAAGCCTTGGTTACAAAATATACAAAATTCCATTGTTGCCAATATATCTTCTTGCTGGCCAGATATCCAGCAGGGTACAAAGATAAGACTCTAAATGGCACAGAGAATAAGCCTGGTGGCATATTGTATGCAGAAATAAAAATATGATTCTCTGATATCCTTATCTCAAGAGGGAACCAACATGTTCTTTCATAACTCTCTCTACTACTATAATGGTAAAATTGGAGTAAAAGAAGATAGCCAAGACAGAAAGGATTTTTTGAGAAACTCAGAAAGCCAGAAAACAATACAAGAGAAGGAAATGAAAAAAAATAGAATTCCTATTATTGAGGTCTTATTTTTTAAAAAAAAAATCTGGGATATACTGTGATTTTGCTTATACATTTGGATATAAAGGAGAATGATATTTTTTTAAAAAATAGTTAATAGGATAAGTCAAACACCAATTTCCAAAATGGTTTATAGCTCTAGTTTATTTATTTCATTTTTTTTTCTTTTATAATATTTAGTTCCTTGAATTTCACATTATTTATGTGAAAATAACAATTTTCCATGTTTTCCCATGACAGACAAACAGTAACATTCTAATATCAATTACAACACATCTCACTGTGATATCATGGAAGAGTCACAAGTATTCCAATTTTTTTGGGTGGGGGGGAGGAAATTATACAGTATATATTACATCTACATTTTTTAGATATTCTATGCGAAATAAAGTCATGAAGTCTCCCAGAGGGATTAAAGCAAGATCAAAATGAAATAGGTAAAGTTTGTCATCAGATAATGTGACTACTTTAAAAAGGTAAATTCACTGTATTTCTTGTATATATTATTGTAAATATATGTATATATTTCTTGCATTCCAGCATTTTTACAAGAGGGATAGTAGTGCTTCATTTGTAATGACACAGTTAGGTTTTCCTGTTGTAATACAGCGCTTAAGAAGAATTGTTCTCAATCAGAAACTTGGCTACAGTAACAAAATTCATTCATTTATTTATTCTGGTTTACCATCAACTAAAATGTGACAGGGATACCTTTGAAATGCGAAAGGTAAAATTTCTTAATTGCATCTGTGAAGGTGCTATTTTGCTAATCTGTAATTTGATTTTAAACAGATCTGACAATGAGTAATCTCTAAGTGGTATTTGAAATGTTCCTTGACAATCATGTTTGTTATTGATCCATGTTTACCTGTGTATGTGAATGTGAATATTGCAGACAGCACAATGAATTAGACATGCTGCCTGCAGCTCCTTTATTCTTTGAACTCCTGTGAGCCAGTTCATCTTTTACTGATAGCAATATATATAAAGTGTTAATCCAGTATTCCCATTCTCAGTTTGTTGGTAGCAATCCTTTTATTGTAAATTATGCTGTACTAGATATTTTCAGATGTATATTTCCTTCTCCTCTTCCTTCTGAAGCTACCTGTATCAAGTGCTTTGTGTCAGAGTTCCAAGTAACACCCCCAATGAAAGAAGACTCCAAGGCTAGAAGTTCTTCAAAGTTCCATTTTATTAGAGATGTCATATTGGCACATCTGGGAAAACCCAAATCTGAACGTTTCCAAGTTTTCCCCACCCAAAAGAAAGTCCAAGTCCCTTCCCCTTCCAACCACATGTCCATCACATGGTCCAATCAATGCACAGTCCCAATTGGAGATGCCTCCCAGTCATGCCATTCCAGGTGCAGGCTGGATAGCCTTGACTCTTAGAGAAAAGAATGCTATTATGGCTAGATATCCCTACAACTCCATGCAATCCCTCCTCCCAATTTCCCAAAGCACTAAGTGTGGCAGCCTTGAAGATCCAAAGAAAAAGATGGCCTCCAAGGCTGACACTTTGATCGTTCTACTACCAGATCAGCAACCAGATCCATTAAAACAACTGTTGGCACAGTAGGCAGTCATGGTGCACCAAATCACTGGTTTTTTTTATTCTGGTTCTAGACTAACAAACATGCTGCCCAGGAGCCTACTCTGTCAAAGATATCTTGAGAAGTATTATTCTAACTGATGATAGACACTCTCAATCCCTGCTCAATTATGCTTGCTTTTTCCAATAGCAGAAATTTAGCCCAAAGTGGTCCACTTGCCTTTCCCTATAACTTTGAAGTAAAAGTCTTTTATTTTCTAAATTGTATAGTTGATGAATTTAGCTTTTTTTTTTTCTTGGCACCCTGGTGTTACCATGCAAGAAGGTCAAGTCATAGAGGAGGATGGATCTGCTTTCCAAGCAAAAGAAGTATTAAATAAACCAGATGTTAAATATTTAACTTTTCTTCCCTTGGAAAAGTCTGCCAACGTGCCCCTTTTCAATTTTTTTTTTCCTTAGCCATTAGCACTGGAATGCCTTCTTGGTCTCAGTGAATGTGCTTCTCTCTTTCAAAAGGAATTTTCATGTTTATTAATCTAATCTAGTAATCGTTGGCTACTCATTTTCAAACAATATACAGGAAGGGATTTTTTAAAAAATGCTGCAATAGAAAGCAGATATAATTTAATAATGTTAACAATAGAACAGTGCAAATCAAACAAATCAGAAAGCCCCTACATAAAACTTTTTTTTTTTTTGCCTTTTGGTTTTATACAATTATTGATAAACTATATAATTTAACAAGTAAGAAAATATGCCATCCATATACACTATATTTCACTCTTGGCAGTAACGGTAGACGCATGCTACCTAACCATTTCTAGAGCTCAGCCGGCACATTCCTGAGGAATAATTAACTATTTCCCAATGTAAAGAAGAAGCATCAACCTTTCAACAAACCTAGTGTTATCTACATCTAGATCAGGGGTGCCAAACTCAAAACCCACAGCCTGGATCCGGCCCCTGGGATGCTTAGATATGGTCCACGGGGCCACCCTGGAAACAGCAAAGGACTGGCCCACAGTGCCTCTGCCAGCAAAAACAGAGCTTGGGAGGGCCTTGCAAAAGCTCCGTTTTCACCGGCAGAGTGCTAGCAAAACAAATTACTAGCAAACGTGGTATACGATCACACAAGTGACATCGAGATGGCCATGCCCCCTGGTCATGCCCCTCCTCCAGGTCAAACACAACTCTGATGCGGCCCTCAATGAAATTGAGTTTGACATCCCTGATCTAGATAATACAACCAACTTGAGAAATACCAGAATAGGCACTTTTTTTCTTTTTCTTTTCTTTTTTTAAAGACAAAGCTATTCATGCTATTTTAAAACATATTAGCACAGGGTATTTCATCTTACAACCAGTTTTAGTACCTTTTTAATATTTATTCCTGGTGAAATAATAGGTAGTTAGTTGTAAGTGTCTGTTAATTCATTCATCCATTCATTTATGTTTCTTTCGTCAGTTATTTTTACATGCCCTGAGCTAGACAAGCATATTTCAGTGGGTTGGATGTAGGCTGAAGTTGTCTTGGAATAATCTCATTAAAATCAATACAACCTACATGAATAATGATTAAAGTCAGTCACTTTCCCACTGGTTCTACTGTAAACATAACTGAGTCCACAATCCAGCATACATATAACATGAAGAGAAAGAAAATCCCTCATTCTTCAGTATGATCACATTTAAATCTGCACAAACACCAAGTGTATTTTCCCTTAATATAAACATAATATACAATGCTAGCTGCCTGTATTTCATTATTAAAAAAAAATACACATTACAATAAATGCATATATCTGGACAGTAGCACAGGTGTGTGTATGTGGGCGGGGGTAACAGAGCAGAAATTCATATAGCCCTTGGCCACTCTCTGTTCAGCACCCAAAACCCCAAGGAGTCCTATCCACTTTTCTTGTCCAGAGAAAAATTAACCTAATTGAGATTACTGGTAGGAGGTGCATTTTTTTATCCCTCCCCTCCCTCACCTTGCAGATGCTACTTAACCGCAGAGACCTCTGGAGAAGAAGACTTTATCCAATCTCTGCCCATCTAGCAATCCTTAAGCCACTCTGAATGGAAGTACCAATATATTTGTGTGTTGTAGTCCATGTTCCTATCCCATTCATGTATGGACACCAGAAAAGATTCTATAGGGATAAGAATGGGTCACCAACCCCATGGAGCTGCCTGCCCTCAGTAACTTATTATGTAAGTTTACACAATACTAGGCACCATGAATCATATTGAATTACTTGCGAGACCAACTTCTGCCACCAATAGCCTCCCACCGGCCAGTCCACTCACACAGAGAGGGACTCCTCAGGGTACCGTCGGCCAAGCAATGTCGGCTGGTGACACTCGGGGGAGAGCCTTCTCTGTGGGAGCTCCTGCCCTTTGGAACGAACTGCCCCCAGAAATACACAAGACCTCCAACCTCTGTGTGTTTCACTGTGCCCTTAAAATCCTACTGTTTCGCCAGGCAGGGCTAACTATGTAATTATTTTAAATTGGGAGTTTTAAATTGGAGGTTTTAATCTGGGCCAAAATTGTGTAATATTTTTAATAATTTTAAATTTTGATATTTGTATATTTTTTGTTTTAATAGGCTGTACACCGCCCCGAATCCTTCGGGAGAGGGGCGGTATAAAAATAAAATTATTATTATTATTATTATTATTATTATTATTATCATTATCATTATCATTATTATTATTATTGAATTAAAAGCAGAATATTCATTGGAAAAATCCTGGTATGCAAGATGTCCTATTAAAAATATCATTTGCTTGCAAGTAAAAATTGGTGGGACCATAAAGTAGAGAAAGTCATAGAAAGAAGAAATAAATTAGATTGCTCTGGGATTTTAGAATTCAAACAGATAGGCACCTGTTCCATAACACCCCAGACTTCGCAATTGTTGATAAGGAAAAAAAAAAAGTTTGGATAGTGGACATGGCAGTTCCTGGAGTCAGCAGAACAGAAGAAAAAGAGCTGGAGAAGTTAACAAAGAGAAATAGAGTGACCATGGCAAAAGAAAGCAAGTACTGATACGTAATCATAGGTGCCAATTCCAAAGCAACTGGAGCACCACTTGAACTCCATTGGCATTGACAAATTCACTATCAGTCAATTGCAAAAAGCAGCTTTACTCAGAACAGCTTAGATCCTGCAACGAGATCTGTAACATCATCAAACATTTACATCTGCCTATCTCAGGTCCTTGGAAAGAAATTGATAGGTATATAAAAAGACCAAATCCAGTCTGAACATCTGGCTGGCTGTGCAACCAATTTCATTATAATAAAAAAAACCAAACCCTTCTCTAATCAGGTGTTATATTCATTTTGTTTCCTTGCTCAGGTGCTTAGGCAATCTAAAGCATATAATAAATAATGTACTTCTTTAAGGACTATGGGATTTAACTACACCCTTTCTCTTCCCTTTTGTTAGTAGAGTTAGACCCTTTCTCAGAGATCAGAGCTGCCAAATAGATCTGACAAGAAAATAACACACGTGGAATTGAAGGCCATGACAACCTGTATTTTATTGTATTAGGAGTTCAGAAAATGTTCCTGTCCACTTCACTTTAATGGATGCAAGCTGTACTAAGCTTCTTTTTTTGTTGTCTTGTATCCTTGCTTGCTGACTTTGATCACATCCTTATTCTCTACCTAATGCCAGCAATTGTTGTTCATCATTCATACAACTCCTGATAAAATATGCACAAGGGCTCCATCTGTGAATGAAATAATAGCACACTTGGTAGTGCTAGTCAAAGTCATCACGGAATAGAAGTCTGGCAACAATAGAGGTAAAGTTGCACTTGATATGGAATACATTGATAGCTGATGCAGTAATCGTCCCATCTATCTATATGATGAAAGGCTACATGTCATGGATTGATTCATATAACCAAGAGCATAACAAAGTACTCTGTATTAGGGCATGTCATTTAATGGGGTAAAAATTAATTTTTGCAAAAAAAATTTTCAGTGAGGGTTTCTTAAAAAATGTGTTTTTACACCAAGAATTCAAATCTGTTGTTATTTTCCAAATTGCACAATGTTTAGCTTGGTATAGTAAATCCATAACTGATCATATACACCATAGATACTGCTAACTTTATCTTCTCAAAATTACACCTTGTGCTACAAAAATTAATGTTATTTTCTGCATGAATCTTATCTAGCAAAGCCAAAAATAATCCATGCAATCATTAGCTAACATCAGAAAGCAATGATCAGAGTTATAAAAATGTTTAAGCGAGTGTCATCAAAACTTGTTTTGATTCGTTCTTCGACATCAGCCAACAACTTGTTTCTTGGCCTTTGATATAACCCCTCATGTTTCTCATGTGTATAACTCTGCTTGCTGCCTCTGTGACCTGTTTCACACACCTCTCTATTGATTGGGCATGACAGGGTCACTGTGGTACTTGCATTAGTTCGTCAATGAACTTCTTTATTTCCACTGCAGTCATTTTGCACGTCAAAGGTGGCTCATATACACCTTCAGACCAGTCAATCAACTCCAGCAGAGTGGATGATCTGGCTTGACCTCTACCCAGTGCATAGCACCACTTTCACAGCCAGTATTAATTAATTTATTTTTTTGTCAATTAGATAATGAATTAGATAACAGATATAAGTATAACAGATATAAGTATAAACATGATTATGAATACATTAAATGGATGTGAACAAAAGGGAACATTAGGGCAGGAACGGTAGGCACGCTGGTGCGCTTATGCATGCCCCTTAAAGATCTCTTAGGAATGGGGTGAGGTCAACAGTAGACAATCTAAGGTTAAAGTTTTGGGGGTTTGGGGAAGAAACCACAGAGCCAGGTAGTGCATTCCAGGCATTGACCACTCTGTTGCTGAAGTCGTATTTTCTGCAATCAAGTTTGGATCGGTTTACTTTAAGTGTGTATCTATTGTGTGCTTGTGTATTGTTGTGGTTGAAGCTGAATTAACAGGTAGGACATTGTAGCAGATAATTTTATGTACTACGCTTAGGTCAGACCTAATATTGTAACATTTGTAGAATCTCCTCCAATGGCCTTCAAGCTTTTGTCAATGCCTTTCTTCTTCATGAAATATACCAGATCATCTGCAATCACTTGAGCAGGTTTTCCTGTTTTTTGAGTCTTTCTCTGAAGTGAAAATAAAGATATCTTCCACCTGGCTCACTGCACACAGAATAATGTTCTTTGATAGTCCTGGGGAATTGCTGGTCTGAATTGTTTGCTGAGGAATTGCTGGTCTGAAAAGTTCTGATATTTATGTAGTTATTTACCAAGCACACCTAAATTATATTCAAGTAACCAAAATATCTTTACAATCTCCAAGAAATGTCACAACTTTTGGGCACCCCTAATGTTTGGAAATTGAAAGTTGAAAAATTTGACATGCCCTGCTTGATATAATATACATCTAAAATATTAAATATATAAAGCAAACAAGGAAACAAAAATAACATCTTAACATCTTAACAAAAGAGCCCTTATATTTGCTAACTGTATTGTCAGGATATAACCCTGCATGTACTCCTATTAGGATTTTTGCTTAAACCTAATTAAAAGTGCTGGTGAATAAAGCAAACTTATGTCAATTAACCCCCAGGTGGGACAATCAATTAATGTCAATCAGGAGGGTCTTATACCACATAAATTAACATAATGAAAAATAGTTCTTAGTCATCTGAAAGGCATGAAGCATTTACCATATTCTTTCCCAATATTATAGAACAGTCTCTTGCTTACTGCAAGTGACTGCCAATTACCTCAATAATTCTACTTATTTCAAGAAACCATTTTTTTAATGATATATTCATATGCGGGGATTTTTTTTAAGTGTCTGCATTTAGGTTGTCTTCAGTCCATTTGAATTTTATACTCTTGGGAAATGTCTCTAGTATCTCTTGAAATTATTTATGGGAGGTTTAGGGAAGAGGAATTAGAAGTAGATGGAGAATGTACTTCTCAGTCAGGAAGAATTTCTCCCCTTTCTTATTCAATCTGTATGTTGAAATGATCATGAAGAAGAATAAAAAATTGGAGTAAGATTGGAGGAAAGAAACATCAACTATCTTTGATATACTGATGACACAACTCTTTCCTCAGAAACCAAAGAAGACCTGGAACATGATCAAGAAAATCAAAGAAGAAGGTGAGAATGTTGATCTCTTTCTGAACATCAAAAAGACTAGGCTCATGACCATTGCAAGGAATGGAAACATCAAAATAGAAATTGATGGTCAAGAGGTAGAATGTGTGAAAAAATTACAGTGTCTCAGGATCGCAGACCATTCAAATAGGTGAATGCAGCCCAGAAATAAAATGTCAGATTGCACTGAGTGACATAGTAATTATGAAAATGGAAAAGCAAGGACATAGCCTGGCAACCAAATATAAGTTACTCTGCTCTATTGTGTTCCCCATAGCTACCTATGGTTGTGAAAGTTGGACCTTAAAAAAGTAAGATAGGAAGAAGATCAACTTGTTTGAGCTTTGGTGCTAGAGAAGGCTCCTATGTATTATTTGGACTGCAAAGGAAATCAACAAGGAAGTACTGGAGTGCAAAGCACCAAACCTATCACTGGAAGGCAAAATCAGGAAATCAGATGTCACTTATTTTGGCCATGCCACATGAGGAAATTCACTGGAGAAAGCAATTATGTTTGGAAGAGTTAGCAGTAAAAGGAAACCAGGCAGCCAAGGAATACGGTGGCTGGACACTATCAAAGCTAACACCAGTCACAGTATAGAAAAACTCAAGTAGTGCAAGATTGGAAGATGTGGAGAGACCTGGCCTTATAGAAATTCCAAGAGTCAGACATGGCTGGGTGGATATCATCATCATTATCATCACCAATCATCATCATCAATCATCATATCATCATCATCATCATGAAGAATAAGGGAGATGTGGGGCTACTTTTAGAAAAAGTTGATAGGATAGTAATAGAGAATAGGAAAGTGGCAGATTTTTTCAATTTCTCTTTTGCTTCAGTATTCTCTCCAGAGCATAACAACTGTATTGTTTGGTGCAAGAAACCAGGACCCAGGATAAGGTTCAAAAGTACTACAAGTTTATTCCATGGAACATACCGATTTACACAAGAATCTAATCTACTAACTGTCAAGCCAGAGAAGAGTAATGGATTTCAAGAGGGGATGGACTTAGAAAGGCATAGAGACTAAAAACTGATGATGCATTTGACTCCACCCTCAGGCTCAGCCTGGTAATCTCATACACTATGCAGGGAAATGCTCAGTGGCCTTGATGACAACTTCCAATTTTATGATTTAATCTAATTAGAACCAGTCATGACTATTGAGCTTTTGTTCAGTCTGTTGAACTTCCTCCTCCTCCTCCTCCTCCTCCTCCTCCTCCTCCTCCTCCTCCTCCTCTCTTATTTAGTGATTTCCCTGTGTCTTCACAAGGAAAGAGTAAGTGCATATTAAAAGACAGAAGATTAAGGGCTTTTTTTTTTTCAAAATGAGCAAAGCATCATCATCTCACCATGACACAAACTTTGCCCTGTCATACATTTATTTATTTATTGGTTCAATTTATATATGCCGCCCTTCTCCAGAGACTCAGGGCGGCTTACAAAGTGTTAAGCAATAGCCTTCATACTTTTGTATATGCCTGCTTAGTAGGGCTTTCGCCCCCCCCCCTCCCCCCCAAGCATGGTTCTTTTTATACGGAGTCATCTTATTGCCTCCACAATCCGGATCCTCATTTTACCTACCTCGGAAGGATGGAAGGCTGAGTCAACCTTGAGCCTGGTGAGATTTGAACTTGCAGTAATTGCAGGCAGCTGGCAGCTAAGTGCTACTTAACAGCACTTTAGTCTGCTGCGCCACCAAGGCTCTTCTAATGTATGTGATATTACCATGTGTGGATGGAGCACGCGTCATGTCAGTACAGTGCTGCTGTCATCATTTTCCCCATGGTCCCTTGATTTCCCCGTGCTATGGAGGATGCATGGAAATGAGGAAATAAAGTCAGGTGCAGGAAAAGGTAGAAGAACATTCAGGAAAGTAGTTCTTTGCCTTCCTGGACCCTTTACTCTCTAGGAAGAGCAAAAGCCTGCTGGAGAGGAATAAAACCAAGTCACTATCTCCTCTTCAGCAAGATTCCATGCTTGCTGGAATGAAAGTAGTTTTTTTCCCCACCACAGCAAGCTTTGATGTTTGCTGAAAAACAAAATAGTCTATAAGTCAGACGTTTCTGGGTGAAGGTGGCAGCAGGTGACTGAGACGCATAGCAACCTCATGGAATACCTTCTATGACTTTTGGTCTTCTTCTCTGTGCATAAAAAAAAGGAAAGGAAAGGAAATGTCAGTTCCAAGGAAGATTATGATTCCTGCTTGTAGTCAAAGCAGAATTCATTCAGACATATAGAGAAGGCCTGTAATCACCTAATGCAGGGGTGGGCAACTATGGCCCTTTTATGACTTGTGGACTTCAACTTCCAGAATTCCTGAGCCAGCCATGTTAGCTCAGGAATTCTGGGAATTGAAGTCCACAAGTCATTAAAGGGTCATAGTTGCCACCTCTGACCTAATGGAATTCTGCTGGTCACTGTCTTCCTTTTCTTTTTTAATAATAATAATAATAATAATAATAATAATAATAATAATAATAATAATAATAATAATTTTATTTCTATACCGCCCTTTTCCCGAAGGACTCAGGGCGGTGTACAGCCTATTTAAAAACACAGACAAAACAACAGTATAAAATTTAAAATAATTAAATAAGGTGGCTCAGATTTAAAACCCCAATAAATTTAAATACCCCAATTTAAAAACTATTGTGTTGATAGTCCGGCCTGGTGGAACAACAGGGTCTTCAATGCGCAGCGAAACACCCGGAGGTCGGAGATCTTACGAATTTCCGGGGGCAGTTCATTCTACAGGGCTGGGGCTCCCACAGAGAAGGCCCTCCCCCTGGGTGTCGCCAGCCGACATAACTTGGCTGATGGCACCCTGAGGAGACCCTCTCTGTGGGAACGGACTGGTTGGTGGGAGGCTATTGGTGGTAGAGGACGGTCTTAGAGGTACCCGGGTCCTATGCCATGGAGCGCTTTAAAGGTGGTAACTAACACCTTGAATCGCACCCGGAAGACCACTGGGAGCCAGTGCAGCTCGCGCAGGAGGGGTGTCACATGGGCACAATGGGTTGCACCCATAACCACCCGTGCGGCTGCATTCTGGACCAGTTGGAGCCTCCAAGTGCTCTTCAAGGGGAGCCCCATGTAGAGAGCATTACAATAGTCCAACCGGGAAGTAACAAGGGCATGAGTGACTGTGCGCAGGGCATCCCGATCCAGAAAGGGCTGCAACTGGCGAATCAGGCGAACCTGATAAAAGGCCCCCCTGGCCACGGCCGTTATATGCTCTTCTAAAGACAGCCGCGCATCCAGGAGGACACCCAGATTGCGAGCCCTCTCCATGGGGGGCAAAGATTCACCCCCAATAGTCAGCGATGGCACCTGCTGACTATATCAGGGCGCTGGAAGCCACAGCCACTCGGTCTTGGAGGGGTTGAGTCTGAGCCTGTTCCTCCCCGTCCAGACCCACACGGCCTCCAGGCAGCGAGACATCACATCAAGGGCATCGCTGGGGTGGTCTGGGGTGGAGATGTACAGCTGAGAATCATCAGCGTACAGATGGCACTTCACCCCAAAACCACGGATGATCTCACCCAGCGGCTTCACATAAATGTTGAACAGGAGGGGCGAGAGGACCGACCCTTGCGGCACTCCCCATGCGAGACGCCTCGAGGTCGACCTCTGTCCCCCTGCCAACACGAACTGCAAGCGGTCGGAGAGGAAGGAGGAGAACCACCGCAAAACGGTGCCCCCTATTCCTAACCCCCTCAACCGCTGCAGCATGATACCATGGTCGATGGTATCAAAAGCCGCTGAGAGATCTAATAGGACTAGGACAGAGGAGCAACCCCTGTCCCGACCCCTCCAGAGATCATCCACCAACGCGACCAATGCCGTTTCTGTGCTGTACCCCTGCCTGAAGCCCAACTGGTATGGGTCTAGATAGATAGCTTCATCCAGGTGCCGGGGAAGTTGTCGTGCCACCACGCTCTCAACAACCTTTGCCACAAAACGAAGGTTGGAGACTGGACGATAGTTGGCTAATTCAGCCGGGTCCAGGGAAGGCTTCTTGAGGAGGGGCCTCACTACCGCCTCTTTCAAGGCGGCAGGAAAGGCACCCTCACTCAGAGAAGCACCTATAATCCCCTGGAGCCAGCCTCGTGTAACCTCCCGGGAGGCCAGTACCAACCAGGAGGGACACGGGTCCAATAAACACGTGGCGGCACTAATCTTACCCAGAAGTTTTAAGTGCAATAATACTTAAAAGTGGAGACATTGGATGCAAATGGCCCAGCTATTAACATTAGATAAAAGAGAAATGTATAAATAAATTGGAATTGTTATCCAGATTTTACAATTAAATAGTACTGGATTATCTAAAAATGGATTTTGATATTGTTACACACCCTTTCACTATCAATTTATTTGAAAATATACTAGAAATCAACATGATCTTCAACCTAGGCAATGTGCAATTATATGTGCTTGTTTGAACTTAATATTGTGTGCATTTTGTGTGTGTGTGTGTAAATATGTTGATAAATAGAAATATCTATATATATATTGATAGATGTAATGGTTTGTTACTGCAGCCTTTGTGACTGTAAGCATCCAATATTAACTTAGTTTGACTAACTTCCAAATAGAGTCCCATTGCGCGAAAGATCAGAAGTGGATAAAAATGGAGTAAACAATGTTTCAGGGTTTAATAGAAGAAATGCAAGTTCTTGGTTTGCAAATTCAATAACTCTGGAATGAGGAACAGAAGTCTATCCTTTTTTGTCTGTCTGGATCAAAAGCTATTTGCATGTGAAAATGTTTACCTTCTGGCAATTTCTGATGTTAACTGGAGCATGGACTGACTTTATAGATGAAAAGTCCACATCCATTTCAAATGTTTTTATCGCATATAAACACAATACAAAAATTGCCAGGAAAAACAAAGTGAATTGGCTTTGTCACAGGAATTAGTCATCAGAAAAACAGGATGGCTGCCAGCATCGTATCAAATTGATTCTTACAGAGATAGCAGCTGATGAAAGCATTTTAAAAGTCTTGAAGACTCATATCATTTTTCCCTTTCCCGGGGGTTAATTATATCATAACATTTAAATTTATATTGGGAAATAGTATGATTAAAAAACAGCTGTAACTCCCATCATGGGTGCTCCTTATTTCTTCCACAGACATAGATGCAAGAGAGCACAAACTGTTTTGCTTCCTAGAAAAACCTTTTGCCTTGCAAAATTTTGTGCTCACTCTGTAAAATAAAGTCATTCTTCACACTGGAAAACCTTACTATATACCTCTAAAACTCTTGTTCTTTTAACTTTAACTGGGTAAAACATGTGTCATAGGGGAACAATTTTTGATCCAAGGTACCTTAAATGGGCTAACTTAAAGAATACATCCAAAATCCAGGAACCATAACACCTGAGAGAATGAAATTTGGGGAAGTTGTGGCTTCTTCAGTGCTGCCAGGTTGCTGCTGGCATATGATGCTCATTTTGAATGTTCCTGTGACAATTTACCAGCTATTCTTACAATCTTTTGATCCCTTCCCTATCCACTAGCAGCCACTGATGTGCTTGCTGGTTGTGGAGGACAGGAAAAAGGGAAGGGAGAAAGAGAGGATCAAGAAAGGTGCTCCCTGTGCACCTTTCTTGGCCAATGCTGCTGCCCTCCCGATTACACCCCCAAAACATGCCAGTTCCCCCACATGCCTTCCCCAATCTATGCAGTCCCACGTGTGCTGTTCTTGACTCACACACCATACCTGACTTGCATCTCCAAGACCCAATTCTTATGCATCTCCACAAACTCCCCAATCTTGTCCTTCCAACATGCTTTCCCAGACTTGCATCACATCTATTGGGTATTATCATACAAGCTTTCCAACCCATTGCTTTTTCCCCATGTACCATCCCTGACTTTCATGGCATCCTTTAAACTTACAACTTCTTGCTGGTTTTCCCACTGATGCTCTTCCTGCAGGTTTCCCCGCAAGGAAGCAAATGGGGAAGCTTGCAGGAAAGGGAGGGAGGGAGGGAGAGAAGGAGGGAAGGAGGGAGGGAGGGAGGGAGGGAGGGAGGGAGAGAAGAAGGAAGGAAGGAAGGAAGGAAGGAAGGAAGGAAGGAAGGAAGGAAGGAAGGAAGGAAGGAAGGAAGGAAGATTTCTGATGCTCCTTGCCAGCTTCCCACAAGGAAACTCAAATGAGGAATCTGGTAGAAAGTCAGAAGTTGCTCCCACTTCCACTTCCACTGATGCTTTGCTTGCCTGTGGTCATTCTGTTTGTTTGTTCAGGCAAGTAAATATCCCTGAAACAATGATCCAATGTAGCATAATTTGTCTAGTCATCATTATCATAATCATGATCCTCGTTGTTATCAGTTTTTCTATATACTTCTCCACCTCTTGAAATATTTAGACATATAAAATATAAGAAAGATGTCTTATTTCTTCCTTTAAGAACAATTTTTCTCATTCATGCCTCTTATAATTAACAACTGTAGAGCAAACAGGGTTATTTAAATTATATCCTCAACCTACAACCATTCATTTAGTGACCCTCTGAAGTTACAATGGCACTGAAAAAAGTGACTTATGTCCAGTGTTTCACACTTACAGCCATTGCAGCATCCCCGTAGTCACATGATCAAAATTCAGACGCTTGGCAACTGGCATGAATTTATGAAGGTTGCAGAGTCCCGGGGGTCATGTGATCACCTTTTGTGACCTTCTAATAAGCAAAGTCAATGGGGAAGCCAGATTCACTTAATAACCAAGTTACTAAATTAACAACTGCAGTGATTCACTTAACAACCATTGCAAGAAAGATCGTTAAATGGGGCGAATTCACTTAAAACTGCCTCACTTAGCAACAAAAAGTTTGGGCTCAATTGTTGTTATGTATCTAATTTTGGAGGGAAAATTAAGCGGGAAAAAGCTTGATGATTATTGGCTAGCACCCTGGGCAAGAAGCTATATAAGGAGAGTTATTCTACTGTACATTTGCTGGTTTCTCACTGTACATTAAAGAGTTCACTTCGACGTAGCTCCTGTTTCATCACTCGCCCGATCTAACAGTTGTGGTCATAACTGTACTACCTGTATTCAAAAAGAAGAAAGGACCATTGTAACTCTTTTTTGAAATATCGACCCCAAATTCAGCATTGGCCTGCACAACTGATAATACAGAAAATGATGGGAAATTGCCTCTGCATCAAATACTTAACAAAAAAACACACCATAGGATAGTATAATAGCAAAAACATTTAGACTTATATACCACTTCACAGTGCTTTACAGCCCTCTCTAAGTGGTTGACAGAGTCAGCATATTGCCCCCAACAATCTGGGTCCTCATAAGATAGTACTAGAGAAGCTAGTATTCACAGAGTTTATTTATCAAGCCTCCTCGGTGTTCTAAAATGTTCTTTTAACATTCTTCGGCAGTGATATAAATAGCATTGCTATTGTCCCAATCCATTTTGATTTTGATTACACTTTTCTTTTAGAAGTTAGTGACAACCATGACCTTTCATACTCATGTCTTTCACGGCTTCAATTAACACCCTTGCTTTAGGCTGCTACTGAGGAGTTTTGAAAGGTGCCCAAAGTCCCCTGGGCTTCCCATAGAAGCTCTTCGTTTTCATTTATGTCTGGCTTTTGTTTGAGGAAAAAGCTTGTTTAGGTGGAACAAGTCCTTGAGATTGAGAGTTGTACTCTCGAGACAGGGCCTTGTGGCAATCGATACGGAGCATTATCTGAAAATAATTTCACACCTCTGGACATTGCGAAATAATTATGGCCAATGCCTTTTTTTCTCCCCCTAACATAAAAGAATTTTGTGAGGTAAAAAAAAACCCCATCATACCGTAGATGTGGAATTATTCTTCTTGTCTGTGGGGATTCTCAGTCATCCAGGTCATAGTTGTCTCAAAGGTGCTTTTTGAAAAGGCAACTGGGCTGTTTTTTCCCTGAGAAAGAAGTTTGAGTAGGGTGAGGAAAACATATGGAGAAGCCAACGGTTAATCAATGAACTGTGATTTCATGGCACTGAATCCTAGATTGTGTGTAAACAAAAGAATTAATAGAAAGCAGTTATACAATACATTCCAATAAACAGAAGGGAATAAAAATATGGTAACTACAAATGCTTAATTTAATTCAGATAATTCAATAATAATAAGTTACATCAACTACTTTTGAGATATATTAAAATATGAAAGATTTGGGGATGGGTTATTCCTTTCTTTCTTCATTAGGAGTTAACAAAACAATGAAAAGATGCAAACTGTTACAAAAGAAACAAACTACCATTTCTTAAATCTGAAAAAGCAGGAAGTAATCCACAAGAATTTTTATACTTTTAAACTGCCTATATAAATGTGACTCCTTTGCTAATAAGATACATGCTAGAATTCTTGAGCTGTAACCTTCCTTCTATAAATATTATTTTTTTAATAATTTTTTTATTAAGGTTTTATAAGTTAAACAAAAACACAAAACAAAAATACATACAAACATGGGTACATTAAGACAATACAAAAGAAAAAACAGACCAACACTAACTCAGTCCACTGACTGACTTCTGAAAGCTGTTGCATCGGTGGTTGTTTTCTATTTTGTCTATTCTTATCTATACATATCTATTTTAAATGTTTACTTATTTAGACATTTATACATATCCAAGGTTTCTTTTTTATGAAAATATCAACTACATTTTATAACTTTCTAGAAATCCTTCTAGGTATTTATCTACACCATCATTCTATTTTGCCTCTTACATAATTGTCTATGTTTCTTGGTTAGATTGACAAAAAGTATTGTTTATTGGTCCTATCTTTCCGTCTAACCAGGAGTACCACTTTTGCCAGACTAAATAGTAATCGGTATCGTCCTTCTCTTGCAATTCTTTTGTAAGTCTGTCCATTTCTGCACATTCTGTTATTTTCAAAATTATTTTTTCTTCTATTGGTAGTAGTTCGGATTTCCAGTTTTGAGCATATGCTATACGTGCCGCTGTTAAGATGTGAATAATAAGATACTTCATCTCTTTGTTATATTGTGGTGTGGTCATTCCAAATAAGAAAAACTCCGGTTTCATTTCAACCTTCTGTTTAGTTATTTCTTCAATCATTTTCCTGATTTCCTGCCAATAATGTTGCGCCCTTCTGCAAGACCACCAGATATGATAATATGACCCCTTTTGTGACTTGCATTTCCAGCACATTGGAGACATATTTGGGAACATTTTAGCCACACGTGCCGGTGGGAGGTGCCATCTGTAGAACATCTTGTAAAGATTTTCTTTATATGGTATCGATAGTGTCAGCTTGTAGTTTTCTGTCCATAACTTGTCCCATTTATCCAATTCTATAAATATTATTAATAACAACTGCTACATTTTTGTTCCTTGGATTAATTGATCCTAGTCTAAATTACAAGAGAGAAATCTGACATTTAGATCACTGGCATTCATTCTCTGAAAAATGCATTGCTGATCAAATTAAAATTTGACTTTTGAATTTCATGAAATTTGGTAGTATGGGAAAGAGAAGGAAGTGGGAAGGGATTTCTCCAAGCCACAACGGGCATGACAACATGGATTGGGATGGTGGAGTGGATTGCGGTATAATTCTACCACTACCATCCACCTATTGTTCCTGTACTTTCAAGTTTTTAGAAGCACCAGCTTCTCCATCACTTCACACAACACATGAGGAAAGGGGCTGCAGCAGTGGTGGGTTGCCCCCAGTTCGGACCAGTTCACAAGAACTGGTAGTAAAACTGATGGGAGGCTCCGCCCACTGACCTGGACATCATCATAGGTCCATGATGGTGAACCTATGGCACACATGCCACAGGTGGCATGCATAGCCATATCAGTGGGCACCCCAGCTCAGTTCTGGGGCACATGTGCGCGCCAGCCAGCTGATTTTTGGGCCTTCTGGGCCAACCAGGAGTAGCCTCCGGAGGGCCTGGGGGGAGGGGCATGGGGAAGGCCCGTTTTTCTTTCTTACCTGGCTCCAGATCCTCTCTATGCATCTGCGGAAGGCGAAAACAGCCTTTCCCACTCCCTCGGAGGCCCTCCAAAGGCCTGAAACGGCCCATTTCCCAACTCTTGGTGGGAAAAGAAGTGACTTTTTTGCTGTCCCAAGCCTCCAGAGAGTCCTAGAGAGGCTCTGGAGGCTGGGGACAGTAAAAAATGTTACTTCCTGTCCCACCGGGAGTTGGGAAATGGGCCCTTTCAGGCCTCTGAGGGAGTGGGAAAGGCTCACCCTTCCCAGATGCATAGAGAGGAACTGGAGCCAGGTAAGAAAGAAAAACGGGCCTACTGGTCCATCACGTGCCAGGAGCGGGGGAGAGAGGGTGGTTGCACATGCATACGCAGGGCAGGGTGAATAGAATTATGGGTCTGGGCACCCGCACGCGCGAACCTCCCCTGCCCCCCCCTCCTGGCACGCAATGGGAAAAAGCATAGCCATCACTGTCATAGGTGATCTGCGCATGCGCAGAAACTTCTGTGCATGCACAAAAGAGTGCACAGGCATGATGCAAACTGGTAGTAAAGGTAAGTAGAACCCACCCCTGGGCTGCAGGTAGACTTTAACTTACAACCATTCTTCAAAGTTGCAATTTTTTTTTCAGGTGTTGAAAATAGTGAGTTATAACTGGTCCTTGCCCTCAAGACTGTTGGGGCATCCCCATAGTCACATGATCAGGATTTGATTGCTTGGCATCTGGTATGTATTTATGATGGTTTATGTGGTCCCAGGGTCATGTGATGGCCATTTGCAACCTTCCCAGCCAGTTTCTGACAAGCAAAACCAATGGGGGAAGCTGGATTTGCTTAATGACTACATGATTCATGCAACAACTGCAGTGATTTGCTTAACAACTGAGGTAAAACAGGATGTAAAATTGGGGAGACTTGTTTAATAACTAACAACAAAAGCCTAGCAACTAAAAGTCTGGTGCCAATTGTGTTTGTAAATCGAGAACTACATGCACTTCAGAGGTGGGTTTCAGCAGGTTCTGACCAGTTCTGGAGAACTGGTAGCAGAAATTTTGAGTAGTTTGGAGAACCGGTAGTAAAAATTCTGACTGGTCCTGCCCTCATCTATTCTTTGCCTCCCAAGTCTCAGTTGATTGGGAGGAAATGGGGATTTTCTAGTAATCTTCCCCTGGAGTGGGGTGGGAATGGAGATTTTGCAGTATCCTTCCCCTGCCATGCCCACCAAGCCATGCCTTGCCCACCAAGCCACACCCATAGAACTGGTAGTAAAAAAATTTGAAACCCACCACTAATGCACTTGTTTCAAAATAGAAACCTGCTCAACCTGTTCATGTAGTAGTTACTATATACTGAGTCATGGCAATCCTTCAAGCTTCCAGGGTGGATTTAGGAATCTGGATTGCTTGGAGAAACTGGCAATACCATCTGGAACTGTCTACATACAAAGCAACATCTCTTCCGCTGTGCTACCACCTCTCACCTCTTCCTAGAAAGCACCAGAACAGTACAGCCTGGGGCAAATATATTTTGCAACAAAGATAGGGGAGAAGTGGATAGGTTTGGCCAGTAATGGAGCTCATTTCAATTTTCTCAATTGATCAGTCCTTTCTGTCTTCAGATGAACACAGATATTCCAGTGTCCATTTGCACCAAAACCCTGGATTCTGAATCCCTTTTTTAGAAAAGTTGTTCACATTTGGAATTGATTTTCTCCATTACAACAAAACTATTTTTTATTTTTTAGTTTTAGTTTTGTTGTAATGGAGAAAATTATTTCCAAATATGAACACCTTTTTTTTAAAAAAAAGTTCTTTATTCTGGCAAGACAGAGAGTAAGGACATGATTTAATGGGTTTTGGACTTCACAGGCCACATTTAATTTGGAGGTCTGAAGCCCAGTGTAGGTATTTTTATGCATTAGCCATTGTATAACTGCTCCATGTGAGGACAAATACTGTTCTCCTTATGTACTGTACATGATGCTGCAATGCACAGTAGGCAAAGCAGGGAAATTGAATTCCTCTGATAAGGACTTAGTAATTCCTTCATTTGTGCATGCCAGTAAATGATGGTTTGGTACATCTACATCCAGAAACTTCAGTTCATTATTTAAGTGAGCATTTTCCACACAACATCTGCATCCATGAATAATTATTGCAGCAGTATTCAGTCATACCATGATTCCTGCATTCTCAAAAAGACTTAAATAACTACCAAATTTGTCTTTCTCCCCCTTTTCTTGGATCCCTAGTTCGCATTTCTTTTAGTCATAGAAGTTATTCCCCACAAAAAGATATTTCAGTTCTTCGCCAAGATGGCTGCTTAGCACAATGCAGCTCTCCAGGTTTTCTTATTTGCAATAACTGACGGTCATTATTTAAAAGAATTCTTCCAGTTCCTGCCATGAGACAGGTGTGAATCTTGTGGCTAGTAATTTTTACATCTTTTCATGAGAGTTAGCAAAAGTTAGCACTCCTTTGACACAGCAAATCAGTCTGCAAATAACGTAATATGTGGCAAAACTTGCATAAGGAAGAATTTATAATTTTTTTTTTGTTCCTTTTGTCTTCTATCTTTTTATCTCGAAGAGGTAGATTTTGTGGGACAACAGCAAAAGCTGGAGAATTGGCAGCTAACCCTTTTTTGATAGTGTGTTCTACGAAAGTTGTAATTATGAAGCATATTAATGATGGTGTCTCAGCAAAATTTCCTGCATAAAGTGAAAAAAACAAAAAACAAATAGCAAATAGGGTAATGAAAAGGATCTTGAGTTCCTTTCATTCGTACAAAAGGTTTTCCAGATGCTCTAATTTTAATATTAATTCCTTGATTCGGCTAATTTTTTTTTTCATGATGTGCATTGATGGCAAGTGCATACACAAAACCTTCTAAAAACAGAAAGCATCATCGCATCTGTTGGTTCTATTGAGATGCAATGACTCTGTAATTACCTGGCCATCTTTTCATCAATGAATATTAGTAAACACTGAGGCTGCAAGCCTTCATACGGTTCAACTTTCTGAATGCCACTGACTTCAAACGGATTTAAGCAGCAGAACTGTGCTTCCCATTCCTACTTCACTGTTGGACAGGGCACAAAGGAGGTTCATATGTATGCTTTGTAGGAAACATACGAAATTCTTCCATTTTTAGAGACTGAAGGAATGTAATGCTACAGATCAATGCTGTATGCTTCTCTGGTGATACTAAGCTGCTAGGTTACTTAATGGGGGAAAAAAACACTGTAGATACAAAATAAACTCCTTCAGGAACCTATGGGTAAAACAGGCTCACAATTTTGTATGCTGTTAGGTAATTTAGGGACATTGTCTGAGGAAATTTAGTTTATCTGTGGGACAAATTCCAGCCAATCATCCTGTTTATAATTTATATCTATTTTCTATCTATCTACCTACCTATCTACCTATCTACCTATCTACCTATCTACCTATCTATCTATCATCTATATCTATCTGTCTGTCTGCCTGTCTGTCTGTCTACCTATCATCTCTCTCTCTCTCCCTCTCTCTCTCTCTCTCTCTCTCTCTCTCTCTCTCTCTCTCTCTCTCTCTCTCTCTCTCTCTCTCTCTCTCTCTCTCTCATATCTATCTGTCTGTCTGTCTGTCTGTCCCAGCTCAAAAATTTGTGCCAGGCATGGTGCTTTCTTAAGTTTCTCCTTCATTTTGATTCTTTCCCTTAAAATGTAAAGAAAATATTTAGGGGAATTAAAAAGGCAAGAACCTCTGTGCATATGATACCCAAGGAAAGCTTTGCTTACTGCTTGTCTGCACTGCAGATACATCAGAATAAGTTAATGGTTGCTGAATTCAGTCTCCTGGGAAACTTTCTGCTTTGTGAAAGAGCACATTTCTTCCTGCTCCTTTTTGGCTGCTAAAAGCGATTTAATGCTTGGTAAAATTACAAAAACTAAAGAGTAGCAGCATTACTTTCTGCCTCTCAGCTGAAACAAGGAAAACAGGGAAATAGCAAACAGTGAAAATTCTTTCCAATAACTAGCAGAAAAACTTTAAAGTGTGAAAACTAAATCAAGAAAAGAAATGATACACAAAAGCAAAAAATAAATGGTGCTACTTAAGGTAGCAACAAGTGATGTATCACAGAAATTATATATTTCTCTCTCTCTCTCTCTCTCTCTCTCTCTCTCTCTCTCTCTCTCTCTCTCTCTCTCATATCTATCTGTCTGTCTGTCTGTCTGTCCCAGCTCAAAAATTTGTGCCAGGCATGGTGCTTTCTTAAGTTTCTCCTTCATTTTGATTCTTTCCCTTAAAATGTAAAGAAAATATTTAGGGGAATTAAAAAGGCAAGAACCTCTGTGCATATGATACCCAAGGAAAGCTTTGCTTACTGCTTGTCTGCACTGCAGATACATCAGAATAAGTTAATGGTTGCTGAATTCAGTCTCCTGGGAAACTTTCTGCTTTGTGAAAGAGCACATTTCTTCCTGCTCCTTTTTGGCTGCTAAAAGCGATTTAATGCTTGGTAAAATTACAAAAACTAAAGAGTAGCAGCATTACTTTCTGCCTCTCAGCTGAAACAAGGAAAACAGGGAAATAGCAAACAGTGAAAATTCTTTCCAATAACTAGCAGAAAAACTTTAAAGTGTGAAAACTAAATCAAGAAAAGAAATGATACACAAAAGCAAAAAATAAATGGTGCTACTTAAGGTAGCAACAAGTGATGTATCACAGAAATTATATATTTCTCTCTCTCTCTCTCTCTCTCTCTCTCTCTCTCTCTCTCTCTCTCTCTCTCTCTCTTTCTCTCTCTGTGTGTATGTATGTATATGTGTATGTTTGTGTGTGAGAGAGGGAGGTTGCATAAAGTAAGTCATATAAACTGATTATTTTTTCTTTGATTCATTCTAAATGCAATTTATAGGAGAAGGTTTCCCTTTTGGCGAACAGGTCTGTCCTCTAATGACTGTGGAAAAACCAGTTATCATTACTAATATTATTTCTTCCTTTATCAAGCCACTTTTAAAACAGTACATCTATATATATATAAAAGCGAAAACCACTCATATTGTAATCATGAAATCTACAGAACCGTAAAGCCTACAAGCTTGAAATTTGCCACATATGTTCCTCTTGGTTCTAGGTAGCGCAGGTACTAAGAGCCTTGGTAGCGCAGCAGACTAAAGCACTGTTAAGTAACACCATCTGCCTGCAATTACTGCAAGTTCAAATCTCACTAGGCTCAAGGTTGACTCAGCCTTCCATCCTTTCGAGGTAGGTAAAATGAGGACCTGGTTTGCGGGGGCAATAAGCTGACTTTGTATAAAAAAGAACACCGCTGGGGGGGGGGGGGCGAAAGCCCTACTAAGCAGGTATATACAAAAGTATGAAGGCTATTGCTTAATGCATTGTAAGCCGCCTTGAGTCTCCGGAAAAGGGCGGCATATAAATCAAACCAATAAATAAATAAATAAATAAATACTCACTAAGAGAGGATTTTTCAAAATGACCATCAGAGCATTAGTATTTCCTATATTATGATTAACATGCTCTGATGCTAAGAGTTCTACTCCCCCTCCCCAACTGAAAAGAAATCTGTTCCAAATGCAAAACATAAGCAGAGGAGAGGAGTTTCAGTTTCAGTTTTACTTTCACAGCAGCAACCAGGAGATATGATAGGGGAGGCTTTTGTGAGGCAAGGCTAAGAGAGAGAAGCAGGGGTGGGTTCTAATTTTTTTTACTACCGGTTCTATGGGTGTGGCTTATTTTGTGGGCATGGCTTGATGGTCATGTGACAGTGGGCGTAGCTTGATGGTCATGTGACTGGGTAGGTGTGGCTAACTCAATGTCATTCACGTCAAGGGGTACCTCGCCTGGCCCCTCCAAACCCCAAAACTTCAGAAACATAGAACCATATAAGAATCCCTCCTCTTATCCAGATTGTTGTTCAGCTGACCCAAAAATGAACTGCTAAATGTCACTTTGCATCTGCTTCTTGGCTTATCAATTTAAAGCGACAGCATCTTTTTTTTCTTCCCCTTCTTCTTTGCCAACTGATATGGCTGAGAAGCGAGTCCTGATTTTTTCCTTCTAGCCGATCAGTTGGGAAACTACTTGGCTTCTCAATTTAAAGTGACGGTGTCTTGTATTTTTTTCTCTCTTCTTTGTCAAGTGAGCCCTGATTTTTTCCTTCTAGCTGATCAGCTGGGAGACGGGAGGCAGCGAATAGATTGGGGATGGGGCCAGCAGAGGTAGTATTTACCGGTTCTCCAAACTACTCAAAATTTCCACTACCAGTTCGCAAGAACTGAGGAGAACTGGTAGTAACCCACCACTGGAGAGAAGGGAATAGGATAGGGGAGGCTTCTGTAGGGCAAGGCTGAGTGAGAGAAGAGGAGAGGAGAGGCCAATCGTAACTACTCATTAATTTTCAAGCTGTAAGTGTTGATTTATCAAGCCCCATCAAATAGTTTCATAGCGAAGCACAGGTATCCAGCTAGTTCTTCATAATCTCACAATCTCATTATGGGATGTGAAACTCATACTATTGAATGTTAGAACTTAGATGCTACTGTGATTTTCCAAACTGTATGAATGAACACTGGACTCCTGAACTGTTTTTGGCTTTTAAACTGCATTCCTCAAGCAGGAGCCAGGACCCCCATTCATCTCACAAAATAGCATCATTTCCCATTAGATAATACAACAATTTAGGGCAACTGTCCAAGTGATCGTGTATGAACAAGAGGAATGATTGGGAATGACCTGTGATGGTAAAATCAGAATAAGATGATGGACAGCTGAACGGACAGGTCTGTTTAGCCCAGGGGTCAGCAACCTGTGGCTCCGGAGCTGCATGCAGCTCTTTGTGCCCTCTGCTGTGGCTCCCTGTCACATGATCCCACCAATGACTGGCCCCACCCCTCGCCCTCCCCTCCTAGTTACTCCTTGCCTGGCCTGAGAAGGTAAGGGTGATGGTGGGGAAGGGAGAAGTGGCTAGGGAAGAGATAGGGAGATACAGAGAGAGGGGGAGAGAGATACAGAGAGAGAGGGAGAGAGGGAGAGAGGTAGGGGAGGGAAGGAGGGGGGAGAGAGAGAGATGTCAAAAGGATTTTGTGGTTCCCGGTGTTTTTTAAGAACTGGTTCTCTGCCCTAATGACCGGCTGGGTAGGCGTGGCTGGGGGGGGTCATGTGACTGGTGAAAGTGAGTGATATCAAGTTGGTCACACCCACCCAAGTTTTGTGGCTCCTGGTGTTTTCTTTTCTGTGGGAAATGGGTCCAAATGGCTCTTTGAGTATTTAAGGTTGCATACCCCTGGTTTAGCCTAATGAAAGGAAGGCTTAGAGGAGACATTATAACAGTCTTCTAATATTTGAAGGGTTGTCACAGGGAAGAGGTGGTCAATTTATTCTTTATAACACTTGAGAGTAGGACAAGCAATGGGTGGAAGCTCATTAGATGGGGATCCAACATGGAAACTAAGAGGAATTTCCTGAGCAATTAATCAATGAAACAATTTGCCTCCTTGAGTTGTAGGTACTCCATCATTGGAGGTTTTCAAGAAAAGATTGAAGAACCATTTATCTGGTATAGCATAAGAGGGCTGGAGTAGAAGACCTCCAATATCCCTTCCAACCTCATGATTCTAAGATGGCTATGCCCTGTTTGTTAGGGAGCATACAGCCCCAGAAACCACAGTAGCAACAATGCCACAATGTTTGCAATCCAGTGTAGGAAATTAGCACCCACCCCTTTCCTAGAAGAATGAAATATTTTGGGAAATATTAAAAAAGCAGAATATTATGTTTCCCTGGTTAAGAAATGGAGAAACATGTTTTAAAGACAAAGCAACTCCCACCTTCCTGCCTCCCCCCCCCTTTGTTAATGGGTCAGAGGCAGAAACGCAATCTTTGACAATAGGACCCATCTGCATCTGCAACACAATAGCAACAGAAACTCACCACATGGCACCTGGGAAGATTACATCAACCAGCAAGGCTAGCTAAGACCCCCACCCCCTGGGAGTCTGATAACCAATCAGGATACTCTTTCGGGGCCCCAGGAAGTTCAAAGCCAGAGAGAGCATAAAACCTGGGGACTCGCTGTATCTCGCCCTTTTTCTGTTTAGGAACTAAAGCCTGTCCACCATTAAACCATCTTTCCAAACAGTCTCCATGTTTCCAGTGTCTTTTTCCCCATTTGGAGCAGAACCCAGAAGGATATTTCTTCCAACACCAGCACAAACTCATTGTGAAGCCCAAAGGGTATCAGTAACTTTAACGCAGCTGGACTACTACTTCTCAACAGGTAGGATTTCCCATTGTCCTCCTGCCCTCTTTTTTTATTGTTTTGTAAAAAATCAGCTGTTCTCCTTGACACTAAGACCATGTTCTAAAGTTTATCCCCAAAGGATCTTCCAATGATTGAAAAGGTAACATGAATTCACCCAGCATTGAATATTGGCTCCAAGTACCTTGGCTGTCCCTGCTCTATTCTCCTTGCAAGATACTTATGTTTTCTACTTCATCAACCAAAGCTCAGTTACAGAAGCAGCTATTTCTGTTTCAGAGGCTGTTACCACTCAATCCAGGGTTTCCTTTACTAAGCCGTGCTTTCTGCACCATGTAATAACATGAATGATGTCTTCAGTTCCCCACAAATCCTTCGTAGGCTCGCTTGCTTTATCCACTCTTATTCCATCTCTGAAAGAGCTTGATCACATATGTTGCCATCATGCCATTAATTGACAAATGCAGCATCCGGTTGCTATGAGTAACAAATGTATGTTTTCCCTTACAGATCTGTCTCTGCAAAAGCTATGAGACAAAAAGCTTTCTTTTCTGTTTGTTTGCTTGTTTCACCCTAATGGAAATGGAGAAGAAAGGCATCTGTTACACAAAAGACAGAAGTGGCAAAGTTACAGCTTTCTTAACTGCCTTTGTCTCCCCCCACCCCACCCCTGGCACTTGTTGCTTTGTGTTTCACGAGCTATTCTGACAAAGTTTTAATAAATAAATAAATAACCATTGAAAAGAAGAACTTGTACAGGATGCGTTGGAAAAAAACCAAATGATAATTTATTCCCATTCCAAAATGATTTGTTGCTTAATATTTCATATACTGTTTACCTGTTGAAAATTAACCCAAATCTCCTGTTGGATTCAGAGGGATTGCAGTCAGCCTTAATAGTACAGTGATCATAAATTGTGATCTTGTCTTCCCATCAATAAGCATAATTTGGTCTTGTGCCCAGAAGAAGATACCCAAACTGGAAACCACTGAAAATTAAGAAAGAAATCTTTCTTAATATTGGATATTGAAAACAGCTGAGATACCATGGAAACACCCTGAGCTGAAATCAAAGTTGTGCAGAATGGAATTCTTGGATCTTGAAGACTCTGTAGATGGAAATGGAGAAGTGCTCTTCTTCATGCCCCTTTCAACATTTAGAACTCTAGCAATGTAATGACTCCCCCAGACACTTCCCTAGATACCTCTCCAGATGTCAGGTTGGAGGAGGATGAAACAGTTTCAGGCACATCTGGAGGGGAGTTGGTCAATGGCTTCAAGCAACCATCTGAAAGTGATTTGGCTGAAACTCAGCTGCAGCAGGACAGCTCTGAGGCTTCAAGTAGGGAAAGCATGCAGTTGGTCAGTGATGAGGAAAAGGAACTGCCTTCTGCACTTGATCCAAGAACACATAGGAAACAGAAAAGGCAGGAGCAGTGAAGGTCATCCAGATTACTCGTGAGGAAAAAGCCTCACCCTTCTTCATGGGCTGCACTAGAAGTTGGCTATTTAGCAGAGCAGACAGATGGAGGTGATGCTGGGAACAACTTGTTTGTTTTCTTGCTGTGTGTTCTTGCCTTGAACTTCAGATCATGTCTCTTCAGCTGTTTGCCTTGCCTTGCCTTGCCTTGCCTTGCCTTGCCTTGCCTTGCCTTGCCTTGCCTTGCCTTGCCTCGCCTCGCCTCGCCTCACCTCGCCTCGCCTCGCCTCGCGATTTGGATTTGGATTTGGATTTGGATTTGGATTTGGATTTGGATTTGGATTTGGATTTGGATTTGGATTTGGATTTGGATTTGGATTTGGATTTGTCTTGGGAACTTGCTTTTGCCTAGTGGCCTGGACTTGCCTTGCCTTAAAGACTAGTGTTGGCTTCATTTGAATAGCCTGTGAAATTCATTGGGGTTGAGCTGGTGCCAGCACAGAAAATTGCTGGGGAATACAATTCAGGCTCAAAAGCCTTAATAAAAACTCCTTACACCTGTGGTGTGTGTGTGTGTGTGTGTGTGTGTGTGTGTGTGTCAGCACAGTCAACTTGCTCTGATGGGCTTTCCAAAATAAATAAAATATACTACCAGGAGAAAATTAGAGAAAGATATCTAGTCCTCCACAAACCCTCCTGTATGAGGTGCTTTTCTAAATTCATGTTCTTTACTCCTTCTGTCTATTTGCAGAAGACCAATTTCCTACTGTATAACTGTATAATAAATTCAACTCTTTAACTGGAAAATTTCTGGTCTTAATTTAAGTGTGATTTCTTAAAATCACTATGGGCCAGGAGTAAGAAGAAGGCCCAGGCAGCCCATGGAAAAAGAGCTCTTGACTCTCTCCCCATTCCATGTATAGGATTAAGGAAGGAAGTAAAATTTGTGCAGATTGTTTTCCAAACAAAAACAATTGCCTAGACATTATTAGCCATAATTATATTGCAATATGCATATACCCCAATATGTTTTCCCTTATTTTCCTTCCTAGATGTTCATCAGAATGTATTAATTCTTGATCTTGCATTATTGCATATAGGCAATAGCAATAAAAACTCCTGGGAAACAGAACTTACAGCTTTTTAATTGATCATATTTCCTTCTCATGAATGTACTAATTGTAGTTGAACAGCGTTTTTTAATGTTTGCTTGTTTAAAGACAAGCAATTTTCCTATTGTGATCATTTTAAAACAGTTTTGTTATTACAGCTGGGGCTGATTAGTAATTTTCTATACATCAGTAAAATCATATATGTCCCTGAAATAGCCTTCCTATAGTTGGCACAATGTAAATTAAAAATTAAAGCATCTTCTCAGAAATAGACTTGGAATACTGTCAAAGGCAATTTGGTCATGAGAAAGTTATACGGGAGGACTATCTAGGCTTGTCAAGGGAGAAGTCGAAAGATACATAAAAAAAAAAAACAGGGGAGACACTTATCCAAAATAATCAGAAGATCAGCGGAGTAGTCTAATGCAGTCAATATCATTTTGTATGAAGTGTCAGTCAAATATTTAACTGCACACAGTTTTAATATTGGTATTTCAATATCTTTGCACTCATCTGTCATTGTACAAGAAAGTGAGAGCCATTTGATGCAAAACGGCAAGCATTCTTTTTTTTTATGTTGTATTTTTGTGAATTTTTTAAAAAATGATTTTTTAAAATTTATTTATTTATTGAAAACCCATGGAATTGAAATTTAGAGGAGTCTGTCAAAATATCCCCAGAAGTACTCTTTCAGGATGTACTTGTCACAGACATATGACAATCTCTGTTGGGAGAAGCAGAGGGATGTTTCACCTATACAAGCTTGGCTTCCCATGAGACCTACAGGAATAAGCTTTGCTTTCTGACATGGCATGGTCAGCACTCCATCAGAACAGGGGAGACACCAAAAATCTCTATGGAGGAATTCCTGCTATACTTGCATGCAAACAAAGCCAGTTTTTTTCTTTCTTTCACTGAAACTCAGTCCATATCTTTTATCTCCTTTGCTTTGTAAGATAAAACTGTGCTTTGTTCAGCTTCAGATGGTAGTCACAGACGACCGGAGATATAGCCCAAGCTGGGAATCCAGCTTTGGTATGCAGATCACTTGGAAAATTCTAGGCAACCCTCCAGAATTGTTCCTTGAAGCACTAAAAGGATTGAATCTTCCTTCCATCATGCTTTAACATATTCCAGTGTCAACTGTACTTGTGGATGCATGGACAGAAGATAATTCTATTGTGAGGAGAATTTATTTAATTGAAATTCCATTGGTGAAGTTTCAACATGTCATGCATCTCTCTCTCTCTCTCTCTCTCTCTCTCTCTCTCTCTCTCTCTCTCTCTCTCTCTCTCTCTCCTTCTCCATCTATCTCTGTCGTGTGTGTGTGTGTGTGTGTGTGTGTGTGTGTTCGTTTCATAAGGGATTGCCACAAAGAAGAGGGAGTCAACCTATTCTCCAAAGCACCTGAAGACAGAACAAGAAGCAATGGATGGAAACTAATCAAGGAGAGAACCAACCTAGAACTAAGGGGGAAAAAATCCTGATGGTTAGAACTGTTAAGGATATTGTTGTTGTGTTACCAACCAGCAGAGTGTAGAGCACAGAGAAACGTTGCTGAGAACAATGAATAAGAGATGTGCAAACTGGTTTATCAAAAGCTTACTTTATAGTGAAAAAACAATCTCATAGTCTTTAAAATCAATCCAAGTCTTTGCCAGTTAAATCAGTCCAGTGATACAAAAATCTTCTTACCACACAAACAGTAGTTGGTTAGAATAACAAACTCACTCTGGTTCACAAACCACGATGGTAGCAGATCCATCCAATGATGATAGCACAATGATAGCAACTCCACACATTATGGTAGTTTATCATCAACTGACTATGTTACAGTACCTTTCTTAAATATGTTTACAACTAGTGATTATCTAATTACAGCATGACTCAGCATTATAATGAATCAGCAGTAAAACTTTAAAGTCACACAATACATATTCATATTAAAGTCACAGAACACATATATTGCCTGGACAACTTGTTAGACTCAAACCATATCCTAACATTCTCCCCTTTGGACAGGTCAATATATACAGTTTAGATTCTTAATCCATAGCTTTCATAACACGTTTTATGTTTGATAGCACCTTGCACTTTGGTAAAATTATCAGCAATATTGTCTTCCGACATACAATATTTCAACTTAACCATGTTGCTTTGGATACACTGCCAAACATTCAGATACCGAATGTCAGTATATTTAGATCTAATTTTAACTGCTAAATTTGTTGCCATTTTTATAGCAGCTTGGTTGTCCTCATGTATTACAATTGGATTATCCATCTTTAAACCAATATCCATCATTAATTGTTTGTAATAAATCAGATCAGTACAAACCAGTGACAAACATGAGAATTCTGCCTCCATAGTAGATAGACTAATATGTTTTTGACGAATTGATTTCCAGCCAATCAAACAATTGTCTAACATGATAGCTATACCCGATGTGGACTTTCTGGTGGTCACATCAGTAGCAAAACTGGCATCAGTTAATCAGTGGAATGGTTTGCTTTCAGAAGTTGTGGGTGCTCCAACAATGGAGGCTTTTAAGAAAGGACTGGACAATCATTTGTCTAAAATGGTATAGGGTCTCCTGCTTGAGCAGGGAGTGGATTAGAAGACCTCCAAGGTTCCATACAACTCTGTTGTTTTCCTATTCTTCATTTCCTGTTGTTCGTGAAGTCAAAATGATTCTTAGACCTGATTGCACTTGCAGGTGTGTGTGATATTTACAAATGTGGCTAAGGACACACCTCCCACCTTGTATAGTCTTCTATTAGGAAGGGTGTGACATGCATAACGGAATCTTTCAAAGTATATTTTTAGCTCCCAGCAACCAGTAAGATCCCACAGAGTTGGTCTCCTCCGGGTCCCATCAGCTAAACAATGTCAACTGGCAGGCCCGTGGAGGAGGGCCTTCTCTGTGGCTGCCCCAACTCTCTGGAACCAGTTACCTCCTGAGGTCCGGACCATCCCCACCCTATTGGCCTTCCGAAAAGTGGTGAAGACCTGGCTTTTCCGGCAGGCCTGGGGCCGTTGATCTCCCTCTTGTGATCTGGCGTGATCCGGCCATGAATGGTGTGAATGAATTTTTAATGTTTTTAATGTTTTTTTAATTTTTCAGTGTCTTTTTATAATGATTTTTTAAATGTATTGTGAGCCGTCCTGAGTCTTCGGAGAGGGGCGGTATATAAATTAAATTAAATTAAATTAAATTAAATTAAATTAAATTAAATTAAATTAAATTAAATTAAATTAAATTAAATTAAATTAAATTAAATTAAATTAAATTAAATTAAATTAAATTAAATTAAATTAAATTAGTTAAGTTAAGTTAAGTTAAGTTAAGTTAAGTTAAATTATTAAATTAAATTAAATTAAGTTAGTTAAGTTAAGTTAAATTATTAAATTAAATTAAATTAAATTAAATTAAATTAAATTAAATTAAATTAAATTAAATTAAATTAAATTAAATTAAATTAAATTAAATTAAATTATTAAATTAAATTAAATTAAATTAAATTAAATTATTTTTTAAAGTTTTACTTCCCCCAAAATATTCCTTTGAAAATGTCTCTTATCAGTCCCAAATATTTGAAAAGTACAAAAGCTGGCAGGTTAATGGCGTTTTAATCTGTATACACGTAATCCTCAATTTACGACCACAACTGAATCCAAAACCTCAGTTGCTAGATGAAACACTTGTTAAGTAAGTTTTGCCCCATTTTACAGCCTTTCTTGACACAGTAATTAAGCGAATTACTGAAGTTAAGTTAATAATATGGTTGTTAAAGGAATCTGGCTTCCCCATTGACTTTGCTGGTCAGAAGGTTGCAAAAGGTGATCACATGACCCAGGGACACTCCAACAGTCATAAATACATGCCAGTTGCCAAGTGTCTGAATTTTGATCACCATCGCCATGGGAATTCTGCAAAGGTCATAAGTGTAAAAAGCAGTCATAAGTCACTTTTTTCAGTGCCTTTGGAACTTCTAACCGTCACTAAACATAGGGCTGTAAATTGAGGAGTACCTGTATTGGTCTGCATTAGATCAGTCATAACTCCCCCTGCAGGTCACGAACTCCTTTCTTTTCTTGCATTTATTTTACTCAGGCTACAGCAGATCCATCCATCTGAAAAAAATTGTTAAGAAAAGACATCTGCTATTTTATTCACAAACTTACAGATATATAATAGATAAGACAGTTCTGCCTGCTCATAGATGAAAGAGGTTACTGCTGTTTGTTTTGGTTATTACTAGCATATCTATAATTTTAGTCCTTTTAAAAATGCATCTCTGTGTCTGTATGTACCGCAAAGGAAGCTACAGTGGATTTAATGCAATAAAAAAACATTTGGGGGAATTGAGTTTGTATCACATTTGATTCTGTTCCATAATGTACATTATAAATGTTCAGATTTTTCCCTAGGTTGTTTTTTTCCCCCCTTTTTTCTGGCCAGATCACTCTGAAAAATAAAGCTGCTGGAACAAGAAAAGTGCAATGTACCTTAGCTTTTCCTTCTTTCTTCTCTTTCTTTTATCTTGCTTTTAAAAAATAAATAAATGTGACATTAGATCAAAGTCTTGGTGACTGCTTTCAACTTTAAATTTATTTTTTTTCCCAGGAAATGGGCCTTTCTAGGACAGCTTTTAGTTTAGCAGATCAATTAAGCGGATCCATTAACAAGTTCAATCTCTTATTCCAAGACTCCTGTTCCAAAACCAACATTGTCATACAGTATATTCTGGAAGCTTGCTGTCTTTGTCTGTGTTCCAGAATAGATCCCATGGGAAAAGAAGGCAAAAAGAAGGAGCCTGGATAGCTCAACAGACTAAGCACTGAAATTTAACACCAGCTATCTGCAATTAAAGTAAAATCGAATCTCGCCAAGCTCAAGGTTGACTCAGCCTTCCATCCTTTCTAAGGTAGGTAAACTGAGGACCCAGTTTGTGGGGGCAATAAGCTGACTTTGTATAAAAATATACAAAAGTATGAAGGCTATTGCTTAACTCACTGTAAGCCGCCCTGAGTCTCCGGAGAAGGGCGGCATATAAATCAAATTAAAAAATAATAATAATAATTTCATTATTTACAGATTTTTGGCATTCAGTTGGAATCAATAATTCTGGGAGAAGCTGAAAAAGCAACATAATCATTTGTCTGGAGTGGTGTAGGGTTTCTTGCCTGGGCAGGGGGTTGGACTAAAAGATCTCCAAGGTCCCTTCCAACTCTGTAATTCTATTCTATTCTATTTCTCTTTTTTCATTAGTTATGAAGTCCTGAGAAAGAATCACCTGGATAAACGAGCAATTGAAGCGGTAGCTTATTCTCTAAAAAGGCACTTTTTTAAAAAAATTATAGGAGCCAGAACTGTCAACTAAATAAAAAAGCAATTAAATAGCTATTTTCTTATTCCATTACTTTGGAAATAGAGATTATAGTCTGAAAAAAAAAAGGAGCTGCTTTACTGTTTTTCATCATTAAAATGATTTGGGAATTCCATTAGCTGCTCATAGGTTGAGATGTTTGGCACAGATATAAAACCTAACTAAATGAGAGATTAAATTTCTCTGCTATGTAACTACCAATTACAGGTTGAGAAAAAGAAGGGGGAAATAACTCCTACCCGTTTAGCTACTTCAGCAAACCCAACTGCCTGTTAAAGAGCTCAGTGATTTCTCTTTCCCTGCTCCATCTTTTAAAAATCAGCCAGGTTCACATCATTCACTCATGTCGATAAGCTTTATGTAATGTGAAGACTGTTTCTTGTTTACTTGGAAAAGAGCACAGAGCGATAAGGTAGACTGAATATTAGGGGAAACTCACTGGGTACCTTTGGGTCTGTACACTTCCAACCTCATTACGAAGCACAAAATATGGATGCAGTGTGCATTGTTGCCTTTTAAAGGCTGCTTGTGCACAGCCTGAGCAATGCAGCTCTTCCTGGCTACTTCTGGTGATGTGACTGTCTCAGTCTTTCCCCTGTCCTTAAAACTGCTGCTGCCTGTTTCCCCAACATTCTGGGGTTTCTCTGATCCTTGTCCAAGGGCATATGATGATATACCATTTCAGGGGCACTGTTAAATTGTAACTTTCACATTTATATTGGCAACCTAAATTGAGAGCAGCCTAATGATCCCAGGAGAATGTTCGCCTGGCGTAGGAGACTCTACAGGAAATTTAGAGTGGCAATCCACTTGGGGCTGCAAATGAAGCCGTGCCGAACAGCAACAAGCTGTGCAGCTGCTCAGATTGAAAGTAATTCTCTCCATTCAATATCACGATTAGTGAAGCTGGAGAAAGGTCCCTTTAACATTCTTTTTCTTCCTTGTGAAGTTCTTTGCGTTGGACAAGTGTTGGTGGAGGAAGATTTATTAGATCTCTCTTATGACAACTAAGTGGCTCACATGCAAAGGTTCACTTATGATATCTTGGAATAACCAAAACAACCCTTGACTGCATTGATCCAACCCAACCCAACTCTTGATTGCAGTGATCCAACCCAACTCAAGCCAACCCTTGATTGCATTGATGATGATAATGAGGATGATGTTATCCATTCAGTTATATCCAACTCTTGATGATTCTATGGGCCAGGTCTCTCCACATCTTCCAAACTTGCACTACTTCTTTGAAAAGTTCTGTGCTCTGGTTGGTGTCAGTTTCGATGGTGTCCAGCCACCATGTTCTTTGGCGGCCTAGTTTCCTTTTACATAATTGCTTTCTCTAGTGAATTCCCCAGCACGACATGGCCAAAATAAGTAAAACACAGTTTGTGATTTTGGAATTGATAATAAAATAAATGGTTTTTTTTTTTGCGGCTTTCCTTTTGGGGACATATTGGGTCCTGGCACAATAGTCTCCCATTCCAGGCAGTCTGACCTCCATGTAAGGAGGGTGCAGTAATCAGGCTGTCTGGATCAAGGATGCACAGTTTGCCCACTTAGTGGGAAATGCCAGCATGATACTATCTGGGAAGAACTACTCTGTTTTCCCCAAAATAAGACATCCTCTGATAATAAGCCCAATCGGGATTTTGAGCGCATGCACTTATTTTAGTTCCCCCTTGAAAATAAGCGCTCCCTGAAAATATTTAAAGGCATGCGCAGCCAGTCCCTGCCATTTCTTCTGGACAAGCATTTATTTCGGGGTTCAAAAAAATATAAGACAGGGTCTTATTTTCAGGGAAACACAGTACTTGGAAGAGAAAGAACATGAGATGAATCTGGGCTGATGTTGTTGCAGGAGCTATTGTTGAAAGCTCCAAGGGCTCCTTGTGTAGACCCTGGATCTCACACCAGGGTTCATTGTCAACAACTCAGTCAAGACTGTCTGTATCCAGAGGGATAGCAATTTCCGTTAGCTTGAAACAAATGAATAAGATTTATGATATCCCTAAATGGAGATTAAAATCAATTACTTTCATTAATAACACTTGATATTTTTGCTTTACATTAATTCAGTCATTCTATTGGATTTAGCACATGATAACAACAGATAGAAAGAATATAATTTTTGCTCAGAATTGCTTTGATTTCTGAAAAGCCATTATTTTTATTATGGTTGGTCACCCACTCAGTCAGACGCTTAGACTGGATTTGGCAGTTTTATCTACTTATCAAGCCCTTCCCAAGGACTTGGAATAGACAGATGTTGTTATTTGATGGTCTTAAAGGTATCCTTGCAGGATGTAAGCTGTTCCAAGTAAAGCTCCATTTGGCAATTGACTGATGGTGGAGTTGTCAATGCCGATGATGTGCAAGTACTATTCCAGATATTAGTACCCAAGGATGCTATTATTATTGATACTATATTTGCCCTGCTTTTTTGTCACAGTCATTCTACTTCTGTTTGCAGATCTTGGCATGTTATGATTTTCTCTAGGTTTTTTTTTTTTATTCTGCTGTCTCCAGGTACTGCAAAGTCCACTACCTAGATTGTTTTTTTACCTTTCTTATTGACAGTTGTTAAGTCTGGGATGTTATGTGGCAGGTGCTTGTCTGTTTGACTTCTACAGTTCCAGAATATTTTAGTTTCTTCATTTTCTATTACGTTGCCTGTTTTGTGATTTCACCAGTTCTTACTTGCAGGCAAACGATTTTTCTTGCAGTTATTACAATGTACCTTCATTTGTATTTTGTTATGTTATTGTTTGTAGTCAGTCTGTACAATTTTCTTGTAGCTGCTAACTGAATGATCTACTGTTTCTCCAGTTTCTTTGCACAGCCAGCATTTGCTGTCATTGTCTTTTCAATTCTGGCTTTATAGGCATTCATTCTTTTTTTAAAAATTTTTTTTATTAAACTTTAAAAAAAATACAAACAAACATACAAACAACAACAAAACACACAAACAAATAAACAAAAATCCATCTTTACATCTTCTTTTCACCTTGTCACATCGGTAATCTATATTCATAATTATACATTTTCTCTTTCTTATTTTAACATATCCCTTATACCTATATTCCTAATACATCGTCTCTATGTGTTCTCTTCATCTACACATTTGATTTACTATTAACCTAAATTGGTCCTTAATTTCCTATCTGTAATTTATTACTTCTCATTTCTTTCCATATCTTTTTTTCCCCCTCTAACCAATTATACCATTTCTCCCATACTAAATAGTAATCCGTTTCATCCTTTTCTTGTATCTCCCTTTGTAAGCTTGTCCATTTCCACACATTCCATAATTTTACTAATCACTTTATCCTCCGTTGGTATATCTTTATTTTTCCAATTTTGGGCGAAGACTATTTGTGCTGCTGTCAATATGTGAATAATTAAATATTTTATTTCTTTTTCATATTGTCCAGTGCATTCATTCTTAAGACTTGGTTTTGTGCAGCCAGAATTAGCTTCAAATTTTGTTCTTAGACATTGCCAGGTCTTGTTGTGATCTGTTTTTCCTGCTATTTTTATGTACGGTCCATGAAATACTTTGCTTTGTCATGTCTCTTTTATGTTCTTCATCTGGTCTTTCTTATAAGCCAGTTTTGTCTCTCCAGTACTCAGCAAGCCTTCTCGGTAATACTATCTTCAATACATCTTTTTCACCGTCCTTCAGATATTCTTCCAATGTCCTTTTTTCTTCTTCGACTGTTTAGTATACTTGCAACAAACAGGAAATTATGGATGAATTTTAAAGACATTCCTCAGGGAGGTTTATCAGTATCCCAGCCAACTACAATATAAGTAGCTATAGGCAAACATACGGAGTGGCTATTAACATCCCGCATGTAATAATCTGGTTTGTTAGAAGCTTATCATTAGCTCTGAGCTTTTAATTAGACACAGAAGGGAAGATTGAAGGGGCCTGATATAACGCATCATAGATCATCTATAAGGAAATAAGTCCTTAGGCTGTTGGAGATTTTGGAGAGGCATTCTTGGCCTTTCTGCTCCGGATCTGTGCAATTCAAAATAAAGACCAGCAGATGAAGATACTTGCAAAGCTTTAATTGCCAAACACAGCCAACATGCAGGTCAAAGCGAGTGATCGGGTCAAAGTCAGCACTGAGAGCAACCACCTTTCAATGCTATTTATACGTTTAGGTTTGGTTAGCCGGCATCCGGCATTTGAAGTCACCCCACCCCCCCCACTCCCCCACCCCCATCAGCTGTCCATCAGGTCTTTTGCAATTCCCACCCTTCCGCGGCTCTCCAGCACTTTGAGACATCATCACAAGATGCGGGACCATATCGGGAGCCGGGAGCTAGGAACCTTCCCGCAGTCGTTGTCAGCTCCTGCTGCTTTGCTGACAGCCTTTCAATGACTGCCATCCACTCGCTGCCTGACATGGCCTTCCACCACTATCCCAGCTTCTTTACAGGTAGCTGTAGCTTCCGTGTGTCCCACTCTCCTCCCGCCAAATGTATCAAGTCCCAGCCAGGGCTCGACAGGCATAGCTTGCTAAAAATGGAAAAGATTTGGTGGTTGAGTGTTGTCTCATCTTGGAACAGTGGGCTTATTATTGCAGATGGATATCACATTTCTAAACCGATTGAGTGTTCTATGCAAACTACTGGCATTTATACAGTCATGTACTTCTTGACCTCATTGATACTATAATTAGGAGAGGACTACTCCCATTGAATGCCCCAGAATTAGATGAAATTGAATTGATCTCTTGCAGATTCTTTAAACATAATGTTCAGCATTCAACATCTAGGTCAATATGTACCTAAATAATTGTATATGCGTCTCTAGTGCTGACCATTATGAGACATCAAAATCGTTCTTTTTTTTTTCTATTTAGATGTTCTTAGCTGGTCTTTTTGCCCTCAAGCTTCAAGTAAGTTTTAAAAAGCATTATGGTACTGTACATGTTGTTCTTGAGAACTGAAGTAATTTTGTTCATGATGCTGGGTCAGAATGGAACACTTCCAGCCTTTGTCCTACATATAATGCAATTATTGGATTGGCAATTTCACAAACCCTTCCAGAACACTGTCTGTACTAAACTCTAAACCTACATAAGGTCCTAACAGCACTCACTAAAGGACATTATGTGTGCATAAATGTGGACTTCTGTTTTATGCTTATTTCAGGAAGAACTCAACAAGAGATTTAGATTCATGCAATCCAACTAGCCTTCAGTAAAAAATATTTCACATATTCAGTAGGCTTGTGTAAAACATTCAAAGGGACATTTCACAACAAAATTTGAATTAAGGAAGCACCCTTCATGTCCCAGATAATGGCTGCTCACCAACAGCTTCAGTGATATGTTTTCTGGGCATGGAGAGGCTGCACATTACCTTTACTTGAACTGATTTGGCAATCATGCTACCTTTGGGATATTTTACTGATATTCAACCAAAACCTATATCCAGATCACTGTAGCAAAACTTAACAAACAAAGGTCATCCTCCATGAACTCCATGATTTCCATGAACTCCAGATAAGTAAGTCAACCATACATCCAGAATAAATGTCAATAACACATCCGAAAATCACTAATCCGTATCCTACACTGTTTGGCATTAAAAGTGCATTCCTATCCCTCATCAATGTTCTCTTCTCAAGGCTAAACATATTCTGTTTTTCTGATCCTCCTTGTTGCCATTTCTGTTTCTGATTGGTCAGACTCTTTCCTAAAATATGGCATCCAGGGCCAGACACAGTATTTAAAGTTCCCTACAATTATTTCCCTGATATTATTTTGATTATTATTATTAATGTATGTATTTATTTATGTATAAAATGTATAGGATGTCCAACTTACCTCAAGGTAACTCTGGGTGGCTTACAGTCACAAAAGAGAAAAAATATATGAACTAAAAAAACGTAAATAAATTAATATAAAATCTGATTAAAAGAAGGAGACCGTGAGAGCCAGATTTGGGGGAGGAGGAGTGAGATCTATTAATCAATCAACCAGCTCTACTTTGATAGTCCCACATTGGAGTCCCAAGCTAACTGGCAGAACCAAGTCTTTAAGCTCTTAAAGTTGGCGCTGATGTCACATTGGGGGGCAAGATGTTCCACAAGGCAGTTGCAATAGCAGAGAAGGCCCTTCTCCTGGATCCCACAAGACAGAATAATCGGGCTGATAGGGTCCACAGCAGTGGTGGGTTTCAAGTTTTTTTATTACCGGTTCTGTGGGTGTTGCTTGGTGGGTGTGGCGTGGCTTGGTGGGCATGGCTTGGTAGGCCTGGTAGGGGAAGGATACTATAAAATCTCCATTCCCTCCCCAATCCAGGGGAAGGTTGCTGCAAAATCCCCATTTCTTCCCAATCAGCTAGGACTTGGGAGGCAGAAAATAGATGGGGTGGAGCCTGTCAGAATTTTTACTACCAGTTCTCTGAACTACTCAAAATTTCCACTACTGTTTCTCCAGAACTGGTCAGAACCTGCTGAAACCCACCTCTGGTCCACAGCATGCCTCCTGTGTTGGCACGGGTTGGGCAGACCAATCCCAGTGAGATGAGATAGTCCCTCAAGTAGCTTGGACCCATTTTAAACTGTCTTGCCATCATTGCTTAAGTTCATCACTCCATCTTGAGAAAAATATGCATTATAGATTTGGCACTCCAACTGGTATTTAGAATTTTTCATGTTGCTTTTACTTTATTTACTGCCTTTGTTTAATAAATGTATTTACATTTACTCCTTATTCCTTCTCTAAGATATCTGCTTTGTCAATCAGAAATATAAAATACCATTGAGTGTAACAAAATTTATAATTCACTTCTTCCTAATTCATATGTTTTATATTCTCTTCACCACAAAGAGAACCTCTGTACATCAGCTTCAAAATAAGATATAGGAAAGAACTATGTTCTGAATCACTCTGGACCATTTAGGATGGACTCATTTCATTTCCAGATTCCGAAGTATGAAATCAATTACTGTCAGAAGTAGTTCAGAGCAAACATTTACAAAATTTGACCTTGGAGTTTTAGGTGATTGAGAATTATTTTAGCTTTTCTTTTGCCAAAATCTGCTAGTTACAGGGTGTGACCTATAACAGATTTAAAGTAGGAAATGTGCAGCAATTTGCATCTCTCATTTAAAAATACTCTCTTATTTCGTGTAATTGTTATAATATCGTTTTAGTGTTACCTATTAGTTCATGCCAAACTGGGCTGTTAATTATTAATAAGAGAAATGGAAGAGGAAAAATGCAACTAAAATCAGCGATATTCTGGAGCTAGATCAACTTCTCTCAGTAGCTTTCTTAAATGTGTACTAAGCAATTATGCAAATACATTTGTTTCAACTTTTCAAGCACATTTGTTAAAACATTATGAGCGTTAAAAAAAGATTGTAGTTTTGTCAAAGGATTTCTAATACTTTTCCATTTAGGAGAATTAATAAATAATGCAGCTATTCAAATAATGAAATAGAATATGTCACTAAGTTTTAGACATTTTCTAGATTAGACCAATGTATTTTTGACTAGACAACCATGATCTGTTGGGTCATTGTTTCAGAGATAGTTCCTTACCAGATTTCCTCAATGCCTTCAACAATGGCAGAGATTGTAATGTACAGCCTTCACTGGAAAAGTTCTTAAAAATTCAGGGAGATGGCTGACTGAAGATAGTTCCACAGAGGAGGGGAGCTGATGAATTGCAGCCTTATTTGAGGAAGCCAAAAGATATCATCTCCCTTTGATCTTCTTTGGATTACAGAGAACGACGAGACATCACTCAAGCAATTTCTCCTTATGGTTGCTCCTTTTGATTGCAAGACAGAAGTCTTGCATGGTGAATGGGGGAATCCACTCTTTTCCTCCAGCTTATATTGGAGCCCTTTGGAGACACTAAATGTGTGTACTTCCCTTGCTAATTATTTTTGAACATTGCCTACTATTCGATTTAGGGAAGTTAGACACCTTTGGAATGACTAGATTGAAAACACTGGGTGAGTGAATGTTCTTAAAACTCAATAAAAGAAAGGGAAGATTTACTTTTATAACTTGTAAGAACTTCAACAGTAAAAAGTAAGATAAGGCTTTGGCTACAGAAAGTTCTGAGGGTTCAAAAACACTTGGAGTTTTGGACTTTGAATCTTAAGATTTTGAAACTATTTTTCAATGAATAAATATAAGCTTGTGGAAAAGAAAAGTTGAGCTTTTGAGTTTGGCATCATAAGACAAGCAATTTATCATGAGACATTTTTGAAGAACTGAGTAGAAATCTGCATTAAGAAATGGAAGCTTAGTTGTATCACTAGAGAACAGTCTGTTACCAAATAAAGATATCATAGAATGAGATCTCCAGCAAAATTTAGTTGAGGAGAATATGAATGCTTTGAATAAAAAATCTGTTGCCAGAAACATTGGGTGAGGTTTTAAAAATCAAGAAGGAAATAAAAGTGAGACTCCCAGAGAATAATTGGAATAATTTTGTTCATTGGATTTACAAATTGATTGGTTTTCACCAGCTGTGCCAATATGATGTATCCAATGATGTATCCTTGTATAATGTATGATGTATCCAATGAACATATCTTTTGGGTAATCTACCTGCCTTGGAGTTATGCTTTCAATGGGTGCATTACTCAGAATGCTAACAATAGACTGTTTAAAAGTCTTTGTAATAAGAATTATTAACCATCTGAATGGATCACAGAGAAAGACTTTTACATAAAAGACAAAAAGATTATAAAGTTGGTTTATCCAATCAAGGATAAAATTGGATATGTTGTCATTCTGACTGACTCTTTTTGGATTTCTTGATATCTTATTAGATTTGTCTAAAATGGATATGATAGAAAAGCTTTTCCCCATATAGTTAATTTGTGCAGTTCTAATTTTATAGTTCTGATTTTGCCCTTAACTATTTTTTTTCTTTAGTTAAGTAAGGAAGTTTGGAGAGATTATTATTATGTTTAAGAAGAATATTTTTAGCTCAGGGTTGAAATGAAAGGTCCTTGGTGCTCTCTCTCATCTTGACTGTTTTCTTGCAGATGTTTCATTTCAAACTAGGTAATATCAACAGTATAGCACAAGTATTCTCCTTTATAGAAATGATAGTTCAGAAACATCTGGGAAGACAGTTTCCCCACTCCTAAAGTCCAAAACAGATTCTCTAGAAAGTCCTACAGAATTCTGTGGAAATTTTTACCAAATAAGTAAACAGATCAGTCTGTTTACAATATATTGGTATCCTCAGCCATCACCTGAAAAAAAAGTCAGAGAAAGGAAATAAGATCCTAGGTATACAGAACTCTGAATACTGATTATTGTTTAAGATCTCTTGCCTACTGTAAACTGTATTCTACCAGGGTTGTTTGAAACATTTTTTGTTGGCTATAAATTCTCATGTAGAAGGAAATTGAAGCTATTCTTACATTCTCCACCCCCGTATAGTGGGTATAGGTACTCTTTCAAAGCATTTCTGCCAAATGCTAAATGTGTATGTCCACAAGCACAAATATTCTCAACAGTCAGTCCATACTTTGAATAAAAGAAATCTAAGTTGTATCACTTGTAAGCCTTGTTGATATAACACTTTTAGTTTCTCAAAGTTGGAGTGGATAATGAGCATAAACCCAGTTTCTTCCAACATATTGATTTGTCTTGAAAGGAAACTTTGCACAGCACATGTGATGGAGAAAAATGTTAGCCAATATTACTGAAATAACACAATTTGGGTTTCAAAAGGATAGGTACTGCTGGTTTCCATTGCTACTCTAGTTTAGAAATTCTCCTCCACTTCCATAGCTATATAGGACAACTTCCTGTTCCTGGTCAGCTGTCTTATTTGGATGAGCTCTAGACATGAGCTTCTCTTTTATTGGTGGAACTCATTTCCAGTACAACCCATTATTGACTGCAATCCACACGGGTCTTTGTTTGTAGTTCCACAGGCATTCAGGAGTGGAGTTTTCTGGTACCTGCTTTGAGAAGAGCTAAATCTCTGCTTCCTATATACAGTATTGTGATCCTATTAAACATTGTAAGTAAAACAACACACATAACTACATATTACAGTACACTACACCTTTTTTTTTTAATTTTTTTTTTATTGAAAAAGTTTTCAAATACAAGTTTTTCCCCCTTTTCCCCCCCTCTTCCCTAACCCACCCTTTCCACCCAACCCCCCCTGTGACTTCTTCACAACAATAGGCTATTTCATAACTAGTTACATACATAATATCTTTCCTTTCCCTTAATCCCTTCTCGAGGTACTGACCCTTAACATGTTAAGCTTATTGAGTATTATTACAATTTAACCTTTAATCTTTTATATATATTAATATAACATTTTAAATCGACCTTCTCCCTGCATCCAAATTTAACATTTATTCAATTCTGTCCAATTCCTCCACTCCTCTAAATATATGACTTAAAATCATACAGTACAATTCTAGATATAATCCACTACCCACTTTACTAAAATATACACATATCTATATATGCATCCCATTTTATAAAAAGAAGAGAAAAAAAAAAGAAGAGAAAAAAATATATCTTCTTTAGTATCTTTCCACTGAATTGTTAAGTCCTCCACTCCCCTAAATATATGACTTAAGAATCCTTTTTCTTAAACTAATCAATCAGTAAACTAACCTATTTCAACCCTTCAATTCCTACAAAATCATGCAGTACAATTCTAGATATAATCCACTGCCCACATTACTAAGATATACACATATCTATATATGCATTCCATTTTGTAAAAAAGGAAAAAACAATAACTTTAAATTTTTAATCCATATAGTATCTTCTTTGATGTCTTTCCTCTGGATTGTTAAATCCATCACCCATAATAGGGTAAAATAACATGCTGGTGCAACAGTTTGTTCAAAATCTCCAGTCATCTTCTGCCCCCATCAGTAGTAGATATCCTCGCATCTGTATAAAAGCAAAAACAACCACCCGAGTGACATTATAATTATAATTATATCCATATGGTTATAGTTGTGGTATTCATCAGGATTATTAATTCCCATCATCCTACTGAGTAACATCCAGATCTTCTGCATGCCCCAGCGAGACTCTCCTGCCTTATAACTCAAAATGATTATAATATATTTACCAAAAAAAAAAAAAAAAAAAATTTTTAGATGATTCAAATCCAACAAAGTGAGGCTCTTTTCACATCCCAAAATCATGGCCTTGCAGAGATCTGCCACAATCCTCAGGATAGTATCAGACAATTGTTCGCCTCCACTATCTTTTCAAATATTCATTCATTTTTTAAAGTCCCTGGCATCACTTTGCATAGTTTAGAAATTGCTGTTTCTATGCGATCTATTTCTTTTCTTTTTCTTTTCCGGGTTGAATTTCCATCCTCGTTTCTTGCCTACCAATTGTTTGTCTGCTAGTTGATTTTCATTCTGCTTTATGTATTGTTGTTGTTGGGTTAGTTTTATCATCTCATCTTTCTTCTCCATCACTTGTATATCAACTGATTGATTTGCGCACTTGTCTGTGACTTGATGGTTCATCACGTTGGAGTCGGATGACACTGCTCTCTTATTTATAGACAGTCCAGCTGGGGTATCCAAGAAGTCCAAAGACAATTTATCCATCACAGCCTCTGTAATTTGATGTTTTCCTTTTGTTTCCAACTCCTTTTGCTTATCCTGTATTATGCCTAAAGGTGTTAAATTCATTTTTAAAATTTTTTGATAAAAATCTTCCGCTTTTTCAACAGTATGCAATTGATATCTTATTCCTTGATATCTCAATATGAGGCCAACTGGGGTGTCCCACCTGAATAGGATATTTCTTTTTTTTAATTCAGTCACTAGAAAGCCAAATTTCTTCCTCTCCATTAACATCTTGGGCGGGAGCTCCTTAAAAATCCAAATCTTTCTTCCATGAAATTGCAAGGTAGAATTAAAAGAGTTCTGCACAATATTATTCCTAATTTCTTTATCTGTAAAATAGATCACCACATCTCTAGGCAATTGCCTTTGCTTTGCCAACCAGGAGTTTATTCTGTAAATTCTATCAATCCTACAATACACTTCATCAGGTTGAACCTTTAAGATCCCAGCCAGAATTTCAGAAGATATTTTCCTTAGATCATCTCTATTATTTTCCTGCAAACCTCTCAGTCTAATTGCATATTCTGTAAAATTATATTGAATCATTAAAACTTCTCTTTCAATCCTCTGTTGTACATTTTCTTCATTACCAATCTTTTGGTCAGTCTCCATTTTAGATTTGTCTTCCGAGCTATTATCCTGAATGTTTATCAAATCCTTTTTAATTTTTTGAGTCATGTCATCCAAATTCTCCTCAATTTCCTTCATTTTAGACTCTAATAATTTAGTCTTTGCATCCACCCGAATCAGAAAGCCTGATAAACCATTAGCAGCTTTTAAAATCTTTTGATTTAAAAAGTCAAACTTTGATTTGACCAATTCACCAATTTCTTTAATTTCCTGCTTAAATTTTTCAAGTTGCTGGTTCACAATCTCATCCCTTCTTACAATCTCTTCAAGGATAAATTCTAATATATTAAAATCGGGTTTCTGACGCTGGAGAGTTGAAATTTGTTGGCGCAATTTCTTGAGAGGGGAAGTTCCCCCCCCATTTGTCCAGCTGTGTAAGTCCCGATGCCATTTCCCACACAGACAAGATTTAGCAAAAAAGAGAGAAGAAATAGAAAACAAAAGAACTTTCCCTTAAAAAAGGAAAAAAAAAAACTTCTTTTCAATCAACAGCACAGGAGCGAGGTTTTATCTACAAATGTAGCCAGTGATATTTATTCCGCTACATTGTAGTAAGAAGAAACGGAAGGACTTTCCCTTTTAGCCCTTCTCCAGCCAGAGCAGACGCCATTTTAAAAGATTCTTTTTCCCTCTTTTCCTCTCCTCTTTTCTCTTAGATAGATTTTGGAAAGGTGAAATACTTGCGGTTCAGTATTAAGGGTCCAGCTCGCATTTTCTTTAAGTATTCTGTTAAATTCGCAGGCTTGCTCTTGACGCCTGGCTCTGCATAAGCAGAGGTCTCCCAAAGCCCGGAGCAGCGGCAGCGGATATGGGGCTTCTCATCCGCTCCGTCCCAAAAGTTAAAAAAAAAACTTTTGGGAATCTGCGGAGAGTTCTACCCACCCCTGCCGGCTCTATCTCCGTTTCCTCTTGGAAACGGAGTTTTTTCGAGCCGCCATCCGCTGTAACGGTGGCTCTGACAGGGAATGGAAGCTGACGATCCCCAGTACACTACACCTTTTATGCAGTTTGATTTTCAGGTCACTTCTGTATCATAATGAAATTACAATACAGCCATAACATTTGGAGTCACGAAGCTATAAATGTTTCATTACTACAAGTATGTCAAAGCTATAAAGCAGAATTCTTTTCTGGTCCAGAAAGGTGCATTTAAGAAGTTTGACTTAAATTAAAATAAATAGGATCTGAGACTTTTATTTGAGATTCAGATTCCTTCTTCCCTCCCTCCCTCCCTCCTTCTCTCCCTCCCTCCTCCCTCCTTCCCGCTCCTCAGCCAGCCTCTCTCCCTCACTCCTGTCAGTCTTCCTTCCTTCCTTCCTTCCTTCCTTCCTTCCTTCCTTCCTTCCTTCCTTCCTTCCTTCCTTCCTTCCTTCCTTTCTTCCTCCCTCCCTCCCTCCGACCTACCTACCTACCTACCTACCTACCTACCTACCTACCTACACTGATTCCCTTATCGAAATACCAATCTTAACTTTTCCATATACAACCTTTTTTAAAAAAAGATGCATTCTGACTCAATCACTTATCTTACTATTTTTATCCAGCTGAAGAAACAAGAGCAGTATCCTTTCAGGTAAAATAGGCCATTCCTTATAACCTTCCATCCACTGGGAATGATATCTAAGGCAAAGGAATAAAAGATAGATGAATATTGTGCATGTTTGCTTAGAAGTAAATTCTTCTGTGTTCAGTGGTGCTTACCTGCAGGCTAGTCTGTATAGATTGCCTTAATGCAGTGGTTCTCAGTCTGTGGTCTGTGGACCCCTGGTGGGCTGCAATGTCATCACAGGGGGGTTCATGAAGGCTTGAAGAAAGGTTATGATTTAAATCTTGAGTTAAGTCTTGGAAGTCCATGACCATGATCCATGGCCCCAAAAGGTATTGAAAGAGGATCTGTGGTAAAGAAAAACTTGAGAACCCCCTGTCTTAATGTAAATATCTGAAGAGGCTTAAAATCTGAGAAACAAAAAGTTGATGCTTAGTACAAAACTCAATATTATTAACGAAATATGAAGCCTGTAATATTATGCTTGGAAATAAATCTTTCTGAGTTGTTCCAAATAACTGGATTGGGTTCTTGCCTTTTCTGTCTTCACTTCCTTCCCATGATAATAAATGCTGATGAGGTAATGCTTGATAAAGCTTTATTTCATTATTTTCAGATAATTAAGTTCTTAAACACTTAATTTGCATTCTTTTACTGATAATTTGCTTACAGGTTCTCTTTTGTCCATGCCATTCCCTTATTTATTGAGTAGTGAGCAGTTACTATTCTGGGCCAATATTCACCACCTTTGCTATTTTGAAATCAATCAATCAGAATAGAGCTGGAAGGAACCTTGGAAGTCTTCTAGTCCAACCACCTGCTCAAGCAGGAGAACCTATACCATGTCGGAAAGGTGTCTTTTCCAATCTTTTCTTAAAAACCTCCAGAGAAGCACCTACAACTTCTGAAAACAAGCTATTTCACTGGTTAATTGTCCTCACTCTTAGGAAGTTTCTCCTTAATTCCAGGTTGCTTCTCTCCTTGATTAATGTCCATCCTGTCAAGTTTCCGAAAGATGCCCTAATTAATTCATGAGCCATAATCCAAACTTCAAAGGAAATATAGTGATTTATTAGGAGCACCATTCCAGCAATACTATAGAGCCTTGATAGTACAGTGGTCTACGCACCCTGTTATTAACACAGCTGCCTGCAATTTACTGCTGGTTCGAATCTCTCCAAGGCTCAAGGTTGACTCAGCCTTCCATCCTTTCTAAGGTAGGTGAAATGAGGACCCAGTTTGTGGGGGCAATAAGATGACTTTGTATAAAATATACAAAAGTATGAAGGCTATTGCTTAACGCATTATAAGCCGCCCTGAGTCTCCGGAGAAGGGCGGCATATAAATCAAATTAAAATAAAATAAAATAAAAATACTTGGATGCAGTCAGGACTGACCCCACGTAGATTTACGTTCCCCTATGACCTTGTCTTTCCCCTCCCCCCTGGCCATGTCATAAATCACATTCTCCAATTAACCACTTTGGCTGGCTGTGAAACCTAGCACCCTCCTTCTGATTGCGATAAGAAAAATGTATGGAATTCACATCAGTTCTCCCTCCCTCCTGCCCATGGCAACTTGAAAGCTTTGCAAGTTGACACCATCCATTGTTTCTTGTCTTGCCTTCTGGTGCTTTGGAAAATAAGTTGACCTCCTCTTCTTTGTGGCAACCTCTCGAAAACTCAAATACTGCTATCATGTCACCCCTAGTCCTTCTTTTCTCTAGACTGGCCATAACCAATTCCTGCAACCGTTCTTCATATGTTTTTGTCTCCAGGCCCTTAATCTTCTTAGTTGCTCTTTTTTGCACTTTTTCCAAAGTCTCAACACCTTTTTTGTAACGTGGGGACCAAAACTGTATGCAGTATTCCAGGTGTGGTCTTACTAAGGATTTGTAAAGAGGTACTAATAGTTAATGTGATTTTGACTATATGCCTCTGTTTATACAACTGAGGATTGGCGGTAGCTGCACATTGCTGCCTCATGTTTAAATGATTGGCCACTAGGACTCCAAGGTCCCAAGGTCTCACAGTTTCTGTTTTTGAGCCAGGTTTCACCTAATCTGTACTTATACCTTTGGTTTTTCTTGCCTAGATATAATACCTTGCTTTTATCCATATAAAATGTCATGTTGTTGGATAGGGTTAGGGTTAGGCGTATAGGGCCCATTGTTCAAGTCTGTCAAGATCTTTTTGGATCCAGAGCTTGTCTTCTGTTGACTATTCCTGCCAGCTTAGTGTCAACTACAGATTTGATGATTCCCCTTCTATTCTCTCATCTAAGTCATTTATGAAGATATTGAAGAGTACTGGGCCTAAAACGGAACCTTGTGGTACCCCACCGCTTACTTTCCTCCACGCACATGTAGTACTGGTTACTGTTAAGGACTACTTGTTGAGTATGTTTTGTCACCCAGTTACAAATCCATCTGGTGATGATGCTGTCTATCCCACCTTCCTTGGATCTGTTTTTTCCCCTTTTTTTTTGAAGATGGAAATCACATCAGCCCTTTTCCAATCCTCTGGTAGTTCCCCACTGCTCCAGGGTTTTTTAAAGATATGGTACAAGGATTCTGAGACAACATCTGCCAGTTCCTTCATAACTCTGGGATGTAATCCATCAGGTCTCTTTGATTTATATTCATCAAGATCAAACAGGTGTTCTCTTACCATTTTCTTGCTTATTTTAATTTTTATCCCTAATCTGTCTTTTACAGTTATGTGTTTGGTAGGTTGGGCTATAGTTTGCTATCACTAAATGTTACTATTACTCAATATTACTAGCTTTCGTTATTTTATTTTTCTCTATTTATTTATTAAATATTTATGACACCCCTCTCCCCTGTAAGGAGACTCTGGATGGTTTACAAATTATAAAACAAGTAGAAAAATAATTAAAATATTAAAGCATTAAAACTACCCAGGTTAAGTTTTTAAAATGACACTGAAACCAAAACTAAGAAACAGATGGGATGCGGATGAGTTTGTTCCATTTTTTATTTTATCTTATTGATTGTTTGTTTGTTTATTTATTTATTTATTATTTTATTTTATTTTATTTTATTTTATTTTATTTTATTTTATTTTATTTTATTATTTTATTTTATTTTATTTTATTTTATTTTATTTTATTTTATTTTATTTTATTTTATTTTATTTTATTTTATTTTATTATTTTATTTTATTTTATTTTATTTTTCAAGAACGTATTAGGTAATAAGTATAAACATAGATTGGATACATAAAATAGATACAAATAGAGGAAACATTAGGACAGGGATGGTAGGCAGGATGGTGCTCTTATGAATTATTATTATTATTTTTATTATTTATTTATTTATTTATTTATTATTTTTATTGAAAATGCATAAGATAAGATAGAAGAAAACCTTCTGTGTTTCTTGTGATGCACTTTTACCAGGGCCGGATTTTCCTATAGGCTAACTAGGCTTCAGCCTAGGGCCTCAAGTTCAAGAGGGGCCTACACAGTGGTGGGATTCTGGGGGTTCTAGGGGGTTCAGCCGAACCCTTTGTTAAATTGCTGGCTCGCCCGCCCCTCGCCTCCCACCCGCGCGGTGCCAGCCTACCGTAGCCAGAGGTGGGCAATTGTGGCTCTTTTACAACCTGTGGACTTCAACTTCCAGAATTCCTGAGACAGCTTGGCTCTCTCAGGAATTCTGGAAGTTGAAGTCCACAGGTTGTAAAAGAGCCACAATTGCCCACCCCTTCCCTAGCCTGAGTTCCGCTGCCTGGGATCCACGTGGGCTGCCACGTAGTTCCCCACCGGCTCTGGACGCAAGAGAGCAGGATGGAGAAAGCAGCTTCCACGCCTTCACTCACCCTCACTCTCTGCTCTGTTGGATCGCCGGCCGTTCGCTTACCCTGCCCACTCCCCATCTATTGCTGCCTCCGATGGCTAGAGGAAAAAAAAAACTTCAAATTCTTGCTGCGGGGCTTCAAAGGGCCGCCCTAGAGCCAGTGGTGCAAGCCAAACCATTTGTTAAATTGCTGGCTTGCCCCGCCCCTCCACACCACTATTTATTGCCAATAAATAGTGGTAGGCGAGGAGCGGGGAGCCAGCAATTTAACAAAGGGTTCGGTGTTTTTTTTGTAATTTTATTGGCCCACGGAGCTTCAGCATAGGCTAATTGGCCTCCCGGCTCTCAGCTGATTTGTCTCAGCTGTTTTGCTCAGGGCTCTTCTGCTTCCTTGCAAAGAGTGCTGATTTTTTTCCCCCTAGCTATACTGAGAAACGAAAGTGAAACTGGCTTTGCTGTTGCTGCAAGGTTGGAAAATTAGGCAGGCAGAATTCTTTTCTTTTTCCTCACCAAAAAAGATAGGTGCAAACAATGGGAAATTTAAGGAAAAAGAGGAGAGTTCAGGATTTTAAAACACAAAAGAAAAAAAGCTCTATTTAACTAGGGAATTGTAATAATTGAGATACTATTAATTGTATATTTCTGAAAGCAGAAATGGTTAAGTTGTGGTTTGGAGGAATATATGGGGGAAATTATTTGGTTTATTATTATTGGTAAATATAATTAATGAATTTGTAAGAAATTGGATTGCATGGAAATAATTGGAATATTCATGTTCATATTGATTAATATACAAAAAAGATAGCTATATAACTAATTGATTTATATTAAAATGTTGAATTTATATTAAACAACTAATATTACATAATTAACCAATGTGAGGATGGATATAAAAATAGATGACAATGGGAAAGGGTATAATATAGAATAGAAGGGAAAAATTGATTTTGATTAAGATTAGAGATGAGGATGAAGGGTAATATTGTTTTTTTACAAAAATAGATGAGGAATAAATATGGCAAAAAGGAAATATAGAAATTGTAAATTTAATTGAAATGACTAAACACTGTTTAAATTTGCGAACTGGCCAAATACTCTGTTCAAAGAAAATACATTGTATGTTTGTATGTGTGTTTCTAATTATTGTTATTTATTCATATTTGTTCTCTTTTATCCTTTAAAGTTTAACAATTCATTCTTTATCTTAATATCTTTATATTTGTTTGGGGTTGGTTTTCTTCCCTTTCATCTTTTTTATTGTACAGCAATCTTTCTCCTCAAACCTACCACCTCTCTCTTTTCTTTCCTTCTTACTTTCTCTTCCTTCCCCTCTTCTTCTCCTCCCTACTTCCTCTTCCTTTCTTCTTCTCCTCCTCTCTTCCTCCCTCTCTTACCCTCCCTCCTACTCTAATTTCCCTTCCCTTCCTTCATCCCTCTCTATTGCTGTATCCTTTTATGCATATGGACTACTCAGAGGGCTGAAAAAGTTATTTCTGACTGGTCCTCGCACTTTTGACCAGTCCTCGAACTTACGACTGTCCTCACATTTTACGTTTTTGCCCTATCTTTTCACCATGGTGAAGAGAAGCAGTTGTGAAATGAGTGGCATGGTTGTTAAGAAAGCTGCACGGGCATATGTGTGAGGACCGGTCAAAGTGCGAGCCCAGTCAGAAATGACTTTTTTCAGCCCTCTGAAAAAAGTCTATGCACATAGCCACGCCCACCCGGTCACATGACGAGCTACCCACGCCCACCCAGTCACGTGACCAGCTAGCCACGCCCACCCAGTCACATGATTGCCAAGCCACACCCCCAACTAAGCCACACCCACAGAACCTGTTGTTAAAAAAATTGAATCCCACCACTGGTGAAAGGGCCTCATAAGTGGAATAGCCTAGGGCCTCTTTTCATCTAAATCCGGCCCTGACTTTTACAGTTAAGATGCAATTTCTTTTGCATTCATTACATCATATTATAGTGATTGAATGCCAAGCAACCTATTATCAAAAATACATAATGTTCAGACCTTAACATGCCTCCATTTCAATTCTGTCTGTATTGAACAGTAGTGATGTGCAATACTTTAGAAGTAAGTATTATTTAGAAGTAAGATAATGTATTTTGTTGTAGATTTTTATTTTTTTTCTACTTGAAAAAAAACTTGAAAAAACTTGTGACTTGAAAAATAAATTGCCTTTGTGTATAAGATGATACGCCCTAATTCTAACAACATATCGCTGAATATTTAATTAGATATTAATTTGCTTTTTGTTTTCAAGCACTGTTGCAGATGCATATCACCTATGGTATTATCAGTGATTATGACACGTTATACTTTCAAAATTATTTATTAAAAAAGAGAAAACATAGTTTCTCTATCAAGGATGGATAAAAGTACATTAGTAATTAATATCCATGAACTGATTCTCCTTAATGATATTGTTTTCTACAGATCATCTTTTCATTTTCCTATTTAAAGGCATCCCTCTCTTTTTCTTTTAGGAATAAAGTAAGGGAGAAAATATTTTTTGGGGTGCATGCATCTGAGCATTTCTGAGAAAGGGAATATGATCTGTACAATGATTAATGAAGCAGGCTGAATAACTATAACAGAAAGAAGGTATATCTAAGAAGGTACATGCCAAGACCTTGCACCTAGCTAACTATATCCTAATTATCAGGAACATATCTACACATGCATAAATGTTTTCCATCCAAGAGAATTATTGGTTCAGGTTGAAGTAAATGTCTAGAGAAGTTCTAAAAGAGAAATATGCATTTCTTGAGCAACTTAAGAAAATATTAGAAAAGAAAGGCAATTTTGAGAAATGGAGACAGCTCATGGGCCCCATCAATTAAGCAACATCGTCTGGAGGGATCCATAGAGGAAGGAAGTGAATCTTTTTCTGTGGTTCAATGGCAATTTGCTGTGGCCAACTTGCCACAGGCAACTCGCCACAGTCAATTTGCCACAGCCAACTTGCGGCAGCCAACACACTGCGGGACAACTCATCACAGCCAACTCACCACAGGACAACTCACTGTGGGACAAGAGTTATGCTAACATCAAAGAAATGGTGGAATAGAATCATTAAAGAAAGGATGCAAAAAGAAGGTCAGAGTGAAATGTGAATGGCTAAAATTAAAATATTTTTCAATTTATTTTAAATAATTAAATAGAATTGTTAAATTGTCCCTCATAGAGTTGGCCATGGCAAGTTGTCCTGTGATGAGTTCGCTATGGTGAGTTGATCACTGTGAGTGGGCCATGGCGAGTTGGCTGTGGTGAGTTGGCCACAACAGGTTGGCTATGGCACATTGTCCCATTCTATTTTTCTGTTTACTGGAAATTTACTGGAGATCAGATTGAGTAAAACCCTTAATGATGTCCTTTGTTCCTGGGCTTGGGAGTTGGCTTGTCAATTAGAGCCCATGAGATGATTATATTAATGGTGATTTGCCTTTTTTTTTTTACCTGACTACATGTATTTTATTTTATTTTTTTAAAAGTAGTTTTTATTGAATATAAATATTAAAAAAGACATACGTAACATATACACAACAAACATTTATACAACATATACACAAAAAGAGTGTAATGTCTTCTTAAGCATTTTTTCAGAGTGACATTCTACAATTCTACTTATGATATATTCCTTCACCTCTCTTTAACCTAATAATATTTTTTATTATATATATATATGTATCAATTGGTAATATATCCCCTATATTTTTTGTATATTTCTGATTTTTAACCAATTATACCAATTATTCCATATTTTATAATAGTCTGATTCTTCTCTTTCTTGTAATTCTTTGGTTAACCTATCCATTTCAGCGCATTCTAAAATTTTCCCTATTACTTCTGTTTCACTTGGTATTTTTTCTTGTTTCCAATTTCTTGCGTAGGTTATTCTTGCAGCAGTTAATATGTGAATTGTAAGATATTTGATATCCTTAGGGTATGATTTGTTAAAGATTCCTAATAAAAATGTTTCTGGTTCTTTTTCAGTCTGTGTTTTTGTTATTTGTTCCAACCATTTTTTGATGTTAGACCAAAATTTCTTTGCTGCCGGGCACGTCCACCATAAATGATAGAAAGTCCCTTGTGCCTTTTTGCACTTCCAACAAATTGGGCTATTTTTAGGTTGTATTTTTGCCAATCTGGTTGGAGACATATGCCACCGATAAAACATTTTTAGTTGGTTTTCCTTGTACGCCGTTGCTTTCGTTAACTTTAGGTTTACCTGCCAGAACTTTTCCCATTTTTCCAAAGGTATTGTGTGTTTTATGTTTTGAGCCCACTTAATCATCGTTTCTTTGACTGTCTCTTTTCCAATTTATAGTGTAGAAGAAATTTATAAATTCTACTAATTAATTTATTTTCTGAATCTAATATAATTTTATCTATTTCTTGTTTTTGATTATAAATTTCATATGTTTTTCTATGTTCTCTATATTTGGATTGTATTTGAGTGTAAGTCCACCAGTCTATTCCTCTGTGTAAATCTGTCTCCAATTGTTGTTTTGTCTTTAATTTGCCTTGATAGTCAATTATATCTTTATATCTAATTATTTTTGTCTTATCTGTTAAATTTGGGTGCCTAATTGATTCTGCCGGTGCTAGCCAATTTGGTATCTTCATATAATGTTGTTTTTTAATTTTAAGCCAAAATTGTAATAACGAGTTCCTTGTTGTGTGTGTTTTAAAATATGAATGTGTTTTGTATTTCTCTTCCCACATAAAGGAGTGCCAGCCAGTTTGAAGTTCGTGTCCCTCAATTGTTAAAATTCTAGAGTCCTTTAATTCTATCCAATCTTTGACCCACGATAGTACTGCTGCTTGGTAGTATATCTCCCAGTCAGGGAGTGCAGCTCCTCCTCTATCTTTTGTATCCTGAAGCAGTTTAAATTTTATTTGTGGCCTTTTCCCTTGCCATATAAATTTAGATGTTATTTTATTCAGCTTTTCAAAAAATGGTTTATCTATTTTAATTGGAGTGACCTGAAACAAATATAAAAATTTAGTTGTTAGCTTCCCAGAGTCACTGTGGTAAAATGGATGTGTGCATGGCATCAACTTTAATAAACTTTTCTTTATTAAGAATTACCTAGTGGCGATAAGAGTAGAGAAGAGTAACTACTTTTCTACTCTTATTGCGTCATCAGATAATCACCCAGCCGCCCTGTTTAGGGTGACCCGCTCTCTGCTCCATCAAGAGACGTGGGAAGACCCCTTGGAGGGTAGAGCTGAGGATTTTGTACAATATCTGTATGACAAAATTGCTCAGATTCGTGAACGGCTAGACTCTGACTGGATTGATCCAGAGGAGATGACAGGGGCAGGTCCTGAGAATATTATTTGGGAAGAGTTTGATCCTGTGACTCCCGAAAGCGTGGACAGGATACTGAACAGACTAAATGCGACCACATGTTTATTGGACCCGTGTCCATCCTGGTTGATACTGGCCTCCCGGGAGGTGACGCGAGGCTGGCTCCAGGAGATTATAAATGCTTCTTTGAGTGGGGGTGTCTTTCCCACCGTCTTGAAAGAGGCGGTGGTGAGGCCCCTCCTCAAGAAGCCCTCCCTGGATCCAGCTGTATTAGCAAATTATTGTCCTGTCTCCAAACTTCGCTTTGTTGCAAAGGTTGTTGAGAGTGTGGTTGCACGACAACTGCCTCAGTACCTGGATGAATCGAATTATCTAGAACCATTCCAGTCGGGATTCGGGCCCGGGTACAGCACAGAGACAGCATTGGTCGCATTGGTTGATGATCTCTGGAGGGCTCGGGACAGGGGTTGCTCCTCTGTCCTGGTCCTACTAGACTTCTCAGCGGCTTTTGATACCATTGATCATGATATCATGCTGCACCGGTTGGAAGGGTTGGGGGTGGGGGGCACTGTTCTACAGTGGTTCTCCTCCTTTCTCTCTGACTGGTCGCAGTCTGTGTTGACAGGGGGGCAGAGGTCGACCCCGAGGCCCCTTATATGTGAGGTGCCACAAGGATCGGTCCTCTCGCCCCTTCTATTCAACATTTATGTGAAGCCGCTGGGTGAGATCATCCGTGGTTTTGGGGTGAAGTACCATCAGTACGCTGATGACACCCAGCTGTACATCTCCACCCCAGACCACCCCAATGATGCCCTCGAGGTGATGTCCCGGTGCCTGGAGGCCGTACGGATCTGGATGGGGAGGAACAAACTCAGACTCAACCCATCCAAGACCGAGTGGCTGTGGTTTCCGTCGTCCCGATATAGTCAGTTGGCGCCATCTCTGACTATTGGGGGCGAGTCGTTGGCCCCCACAGATGGGGTTCGCAACTTGGGCATCCTCCTGGACTCACGGCTGTCTTTTGAAGAGCATATGACGGCCATAGCCAGGAGGACTTTTTATCAGGTTCGCCTGATTCGCCAGTTGCATCCCTTTCTGGATCGGGACTCGTTACACACGGTCACTCATGCCCTTGTCACCTCACGCCTGGATTATTGTAATGCTCCCTACATGGGGCTCCCCTTGAGAAGCACCCAAAGGCTCCAACTGGTCCAGAATGCGGCCGCGCGGGTGGTAATGGGAGCAATGTGGCGCTCTCATGTAACCCCCCTCCTGCGCGAGCTGCACTGGCTCCCAGTGATCTTCCGGGTGCGCTTCAAGGTTTTGGTTACTATCTTTAGAGCGCTCCATGGCTCAGGACCAGGGTACTTACGAGACCGCCTCCTGCCACCAATAGCCTCTCACCGACCAGTTCGCTCCCATAGAGAGGGACTCCTCAGGGTACCGTCGGCCAAACAATGTCGACTGACGGCCCCCAGGGGGAGAGCCTTTTCTGTGGGGGCACCTACCATCTGGAACGGGCTTCCCCCGGAGTTACGAAACATCCAAGACTTACGCATATTCTGCCGTGCCCTGAAAACATTTCTATTCCAACAAGCTGGTCTGGCCTAACTCTCCCTTTTTAATTGGCTTTTAAACTGGCTTTTAAATTGGGTTTTAAACCTCTTCAGATAAATTTGGATGTTCTTAATCTTTGAGCCTAAATTACTTAATCTGTTTCTTAATAGTTTTTAACTTCTATATGTATTTGTATTTATTATGGCTGTTCACCGCCCTGAGTCCTTCAGGAGTAGGGCGGTATACAAATATGAAAAATAAATAAATAAATAAATAAATAAACTGAAATAAATAAAAGACAAACAAAACCAATGGAACCTAAAGCAACTCTGAACATAAGCTTCTCCTTGAGATTGAGATTGGTAAATACAGGACTGCAACTGTCATTCATGAGTAGAGAGACAAGACTAAATATTGTCACAATAGTTGGAATCCTCTGTAGGAAGGTGTGTGCCTCAACTAAAGGGGACTGGTTTGAATTCAAGAGGATGGATACACAAAAAGGAACTGTACAATTAGACCTGAGAGCCAAGGTTCACCCAAACTGGTAGATTATATGGATGCAGAAGAAGGGGCATGTCATAAGTGTACAACTGAGATACTTGAATGAAGGTAGAGTAATCAGTTGGGAAAAAAAATACTTAGGGCTTGGAAACTGCCCTATCATTCATTGAAGCAAAAGTCTGACAAAACTAAATGGCTGCATGAACTAAAACAGATAAAAGTGCCAAAGCTAACATGTTTGAGGACAAACAGGAATTTCTTATTCAGTTACCCATCTGATGAAACCATATCCAGAACAATGTATGTGAGCAGCATGTACCACTAATAATCTCCAAAAATGGAGAACCCACAACTCCAGGAAGCAAACCAAACCAGTGAGAAGGGATTTTTGGAAATGTGACTTAGTAGATTTATTTTTCAATATTTTACAATCTACTGACCACAAGGGAGGTAAGGTATGGAAAGAGAATTAAGGATTGATCTTGTGTTCTCTGTTTGTCACTTGTTCTTTTCTGCTCTTGTTCTGTGATATAGTTAATCCCAATGTTACATCATCTGCTTTTGATATATGCACACATGGAGTTCTTGTTTTTGTTTTCACTCTCCCTCTTCTAGTTGCTGGGTTTTATTTGTCTCTCTAATCTATTTCAATAAATAAATCTTTCTGTTAATGGTAGAAGTCTGTTTCACAAATCATTCACGGCTTAAATTCCCACTCCCAGGAATGCTCGCAACACACACAAACACACAAATGTTTCCCTCACACATTTTATGGGTAGTGTTTTTCTAAATTAGCTGATTTGCTCTGGGTTCTTGAGAGGTGCGTATTTATCTACAAAAATTCAATAAGACTATAAACAGGATAAAGGAGATTCTTTCCTCCAATACTAATGCCCCAATCAGATAAAGCAATAACCTAGAAGCCCTCTTTAAAAACTTAAGGCTACGTGCTCTATAGATAAGAGCAAAACAGATATTAATATATGGACAGAGAGCGAGGGTAGAAAGAGAACATTTACTGTGAAAAGAGAATGGATTTTGTGAGGAAAAAATAGGAGACATTTTGAAGAATGCTACTGAATTGAGATGTCCATTCCTCTATGAAGAAGGAAACCACTGGGGGCGGGGGGGACTCATGAAAATGAGTGCAATCTGTTGTGTTTATTCCTCACACTTTTTAAAAGAATCCAATTAGCTCCATTTAGTTTCTGCTTATCTGTCTCCTACCCTGGTCATATGTGTAGATTTCTATCTGTTAAGATATTAAAGCCAGGGATAGATACCCAAGGAAAACCCAGCTTTGATACATTATTAAATTCCTACAGATGAGATGTTGTTCCTCCTCCTCCTGCAGATGATCAGTTCAGGGCTTCAGGATGTGAGCCGAAACAGCAGGACGTCTTATAGTTGGCTTGTCAGTTGCATAATTTAAATCATTATCAACTAGGAAGTTGGGAACTCATGGTGTCCAACAACTGGAAGGAGAGATATTTTCTCTGAATAAACAGCAGGATGACTAGCAAGTTTCAGCTCAGAAATATATAGATGCTTCAAGAGTAATAAAAAATGCCCTCAATGACCCCAGAGTTGAAACAAGCAAGCACCTTTCACTTTTGTTTCCTTTCCCTTGGTCTTTAAATCCTTCTTCTTGTATTTTTTTTAAGGTAATAATAACAGATACAAACTTTTTATAGCCTGCTGAATTTCAGAGGACTGTTGTAGACATGACAAGCTGCTCAGATTGGTAGGCCACCCCAGATTTCAAGGAAAGATGACTAAAGATGGCTGAAGACTCTGGGTCCAGATATCCATTGCATCTGGAGAGCTGAGGAGATTGCACTTTTAGATATTTGTTTTATGGAGCTGTTTAAAAATGATCAAGCCAAATTTAATGGAACTTTATAATTTTTCAAAGCTTTATTTGTCTGAGAAATTGCACAGATATTTCAGAACACATATCTGCCATTTTTTTAGACACTGGTAGGTTTTGTCCAAGGAAGGTAACTAACCAACCAACTGAAAAAACAAGCCATCAAAAATATCTTTCATCACAGTGATTATATGACAATTTCACACATACATATTAAAAAAAAGGCAAGATTTCAAATGTACACATAATTTATTTTTCTGTGTATGAGAAAAGAACATTTTGGAATAAAACAGGGGTGTCAAATTCATGTCGTCATGGCAGCGTCCTATGACATATCAGGACTTTTTTCCCTTTTGCTAAACCAGGCATGGGTGTGGCCAGTGCATGACACATCCGGTCTGCGGGCTGGGAGTTTGACAGCCCTGGAATAGAGGATTAATCATGGCAGACTCCATTTAAGGCCATAATACTTCCTTCTGTACTGTCTGTGAGAGATGAAAATATAATATAATAATTTTGGAGGACATCAGGCTGGGGAACATAGCCGGAGGATGTGGCTGATTTTATACACATACCCAGACACACAAATAAAAAGGAAGGACGAGGAGAGGGAAGGAAAGGAATGAAAGTGAGGCAAATCTGCTCGATGCCCTTGATAACAAAGAAATAGTTTCCTTAGCAACTGTGGTACTTTAGATAATTTAAACAAGTGGGTACGTAGTGTTTGATTTAAAATCTTTTGCTGGAGATGGAGGGAAAAAAAGTAGCACAAGTGGAGACAGAATCGATCTTTGGCAGGTTCAAAAAGCTGGATGCCAAAGATAAATAGCAATAACTGAAATAATTCTCATGGAATTTAGGCTCATCGTGTGGGTGTCCAAAAGATTTTGGGAAAGATGTATACAAAAGGAACAAAACCAATCAGAATTGGATTAAATGGATGTTCACAGCTGTTGGGAAGGGAGACAAACTGTAGAAAAATCTATGCCACTTTCCAGCATTTAAAAGATCTGGATGTTTAGAAGAGAATATTTGTAACTCAGGGTTGAACTGTGAGGTCCTTGGTGCTCTCTGAGCTCAGTTGTTTTCTTCTACAGCTTTCATTACCCAAGTAGGTAGCATCATCAGTGCTAACTGCCAAGCTCAACTGAGTAATAAAATCTCTTCAAGAGAACAACCAAGTTCAGAGAGTACCAAAGACTCCAAAATATTGATTGAATGATTGAATGAATAAGTGATTGAATGAACCCAAAGAAATCCATGGAACCCCAGATCAAACCCAAAGCCATCTATCATCCGAACTGAACAGCAATGACACATGACAAAGAATGAAAGAAAACAAATTTTTGGCATAGAACAATATAGCCTGTTTAAAGTGAGACAAAGAAAGAGATAATCTCTTTTTTTTTGGGGGGTGCCCTCACTCCAGTACCAAATGGATTTATTCAGCTAGGGAGATATACAATGTCAGATTATGATCACAGTTTATAGGCAGATTCATGTGGAAGTAGACGAGCTTTCAGTTATCTTAGTTCCAGGCTGTTTAGGGATATTTTAAAGGTAAAAATCAATTGATTCTTAGCCAGCCACAAACAAAAATTCGGGACAGGTAGTTCTCACTTACTGTTGGTAATTGGGACACGGAACTCCATGACTAAGTGGTGCAGTCATGTGATTGGGCTGATTCCTAATAGCAGTTGTGGCGCTCTCAGTTGCCATCATTAGGCAAATCACATGAAGCACAATATTATGTCATTGTCCAGGTCACATGACCATGGGATTCCCAACATTCTAATTGCAAGCTATTCATCAAGTGTCTGAATCACAATCGTGTGAGCATGGGGATGCTGCAATGGCCACAACTAGAAGGACCTGCCATAAGTCCCCTTTGTCAGTGCCATTGAATAAGTGAACATTAAACAAGATTCACCTGTATAATGTAAACTGCAAAGAGTGGTGATGGTTACAAAAACCTAGCAACTATATCTTGCACTGGCTGCAGTTCTCTTGGGAATAATGTGGAAATGGTTTATTATTAATGTGTTTTGGATTTTATTTTATTTATTTTTAATAATATTATTTATTTTATTTTAAATTATAGATCTGGCGGCATCCCATTCAAGCATTAATAAAATATCTGACTGTAGTAAGCCTTAGAAGATCACTCAAACCACCAAATGGTGTCACCCAGCTGGGCTAAACATTGTCTGAATTAAGCTGGAAAAAAAGAAAAACAGGTTTTTGCATAAGGTCTTTGGAGACTGATTGTGGAAGCATAGGCACTTCTATATTTGTACTTTTAATTTTAATGATTAAATGCATTTTTTATTATTGGTAGTTCAATACCCATAAATTGCCTAGAGCCCACCAGGACTGAGGCGGTGAATAAATAGGCCAAACAATAAATGCATTGTTTCCTGGGTTCAGTCTTGGAAAAGGTTGTCACTGTTTTCTTCTGGAATGTTCTTTCCACTATGTAGTCTATTCTAGAATCCCAAACTTTCTAGATCAGGGCTGTCAAACTCACACCTGCAGGTCAGATGCGTCATGCGCTGGCCACACCCCTTCTCATTTAGTGAAGGGGGGGAAAGTCACGATACATCACCTGACACTGCCGTGACGTTGTGAGTTTGACACCACTGTTCTATATGGTGTTATGTGGCAAGTCCAACTGCATGTTTTGCAAATGTTTTTGCATTCCAATTAAATAAGAAGGAAATCATTTGGATATCTTGATTTCGAGGAGGAGGACGACGAAAAAGTTTGCATTTGCTGCCTTAAGTCTAAGCATATTTACATAAGAACAGGAACTCTTTTATTATAAAATAATAAAAATAATAGGAGAACAAACACTTTTAAGTAGAATGTAATACAACAAAATCTGTAAGCAAGAAACATACTGCAGATGTGAAAGCTTGGGTATTCTGGTCTGTGGAGTCCTTGGTGGTCTCTGAGCTTCGTTTTTTTTTTTTTAATTTGATTTATATGCCGCCCTTCTCCGGAGACTCAGGATGGCTTACAATGCGCTAAGCAATAGCCTTCATTCTTTTGTATATTTATACAAAGTCAGCTTATTGCCCCCACAACTGGGTCCTCAATTTACGTACCTTAGAAAGGATGGAAGGCTGAGTCAACCTTGAGCCTTGGCGAGATTCAAACCTGCAGTAATTGCAGGCAGCTGTTCTTAATAACAGGGTGCTTTAGACCACTGTACTACCAAGGCTATTGGTCTATTTTTCTTGAAGATAAGCTTAGAGAGCAACAAGGTCTCCACAGTTCAACCCTAGCTACAAATACTCTCTTCTATTGGTTTGTCCTGGTTGTTCAGATCTTTGAAAACGCAAAAAGAAAGGATACTGCAGTGATCAGCAACACATTTGTGCGAGTTTCAGCAGCATGTTATGGCACTCTTCCCCTGCTGTTCTGAGCCATCATTTGCCCCATTCCATGCTAAGCTACAGTGTCCTGGGCTTCAATCAAAAGGTCTAGCCCTAACTGCATCATTGTTTGCAATTTATTGTTACTATTCACGCTGCTAGCCTCAGAGCAATTGGTATGTATATCCTAGTACGAAGAAAAAAAATGATGGTATAGCGTTCATCAATATAAGTTGGCGTTTGGTTAATTAATTAAAAAAGCTTATGGGAAAAGCTTTTATCTATGGCAATTGATCGGGGACACCATGCCCTCTTCAAGATAGACAAATGGACTAAGATTAGTGTCTTGTTTCGGAGGCCAGCTATTGCCTGCCTTTCAAGAGAAGTGGGGAATCATTGATGGCCACTCTGTGAACCTGATGTGATTTATCTTCTTGTCCATGATTGTCTCAGATGTTAGAATGGAAGGAGCCCCAGGAAATAAAGCAGAGCGGTAGCTTCTGTTCAAGTTCTGGCTCCGGCACTGGTCTTTAACTTGCGATATGGCCTAATTAAATCATTTCATCTATGAGATTATGATATTGCTGTTGATTCTATTTGAAATGCACACCCAAACACGTCCACCTTCAAAAGCGTGGTATGCAGTCAACTTCAAAACCACAATGAGAAACTGTGTGGATGTGGACAATGAGAAACAGGCAGGAGTAAAATGGCATACTAAAAATGAAATGCGTTTCCACTGAGAAAAGTACCTTAAAAAGCAAAGAAGGGTTCTACATTGCCTCGCCATGAAAATGCATCAGCAAATGTTGGATTTGCTCTGGAATGCAGCAGTTTTGTAGGCAGTCAGTAGAATACATGAAATAAATCCCAACAATGCACATGACATCTATGAAATGTTGATAGCAAAGTATTTTATAGTCAGGACATGATACATAGGGAGAAAAACACTGTTATAAATCCAACTTCCATATTTTTTTTGAAGCTGGTCCTCTTATATAAGAGGTAAGGAAGACTTGTTTTATTTGGAAAATGTCACAATGATAGGAAAGGCTGAATGATTCATGTCCAGTGGTGGGATGCTGCCAGTTTAACAACCGGTTCTGTGATCACTGCGTGTGCACGCACAGTTTTACAAATACTAACCTTCTGTGCAGGGGTGAAATGATCCCGGTTCATACCGGATCACCCAATCCAATAGCGATGGCAGCGGGTGGTTCGAAGAACCGGTAATAAAAATCTCTGCCCGCCCCCATGCCCAGCGGAGCTTCGCGATCATCAGAGGCTTTTTTAAAATTATTTTTAAAAGCAATTTTCTACAACCTTATTGGCAGAAAAAATGCTTTTAAAAGTAAAAAAAAAAAAAGGCTCTGATGATCATGCAGCTAAGCTGGGATCATCAGAGGCTTTTAAAAGCATTTTTTCTATGACCTCTTCAGCTGAAGAGGCTGTAAAAAAATGCTTTTAAAAGAAAAAAAGGCCTCTGATGATCAGGCAACTCAGCTGGGATTGTCAGAGACTTTTAAAAGCATTTTTTAACAATCTCTTCGGCTGATTTTAAAAGTTTAAAAAAATGGCAACGCCGACTCAGTCACATTACCCCTCCCAAGCTATGCCCACAGAACTGGTAGTAACAAATTTTACATTTCACCACTGCTTCTGTGTTACCACTAGGGAGTAACACAGCTGAGGTGTGGCAATCCACTCTGCTGTGCCAGGGGTGGATGGGTGGGCCGACCTGATTGTCGGAGCCAGTTCACCCAAACTAGTCCACACCAGTAGAATGCCACCCTTCCTCATGTCCTTGAAAAGTGTTCGGAGACTACAGTTGGTCCAGAACACAGCCGTGCGAGCTCTCGTGGGTGCACCTAGGTACACCCACATTACACCAATTCTCCGCGAGCTGCACTGGCTCCCTATTGGTCTCCGGTCACAATTCAAGGTATTGGTTATTATCTTTAAAGCCCTACATGGCTCAGGGCCAGGTTATCTTCGAAACCACCTTCTGCCACATAGCTCCCAGCCACCAGTAAGATCCCATAGAGTTGGTCTCCTCCGGGTCCCGTCAACTAAACAATACCGGCTGGTGGGCCCACAGGGGAGGGCCTTCTCTGTGGCAGCCCCAGCTCTCTGGAACCAGTTACCTCCTGAGGTCTGGACCATCCCCACCCTATTGGCCTTCCAAAAAGTGGTGAAGACCTAGCTTTTCCGGCAGGCCTGGGGCCATTGATCTTGCTCTTGTGATCTGGCAAGATCTGGCCATGAATGGCGTGAATGAGTTTTTAATGTTTTTAATGTTTTTAATTTTTAAATGTTTTTTATAATTATTTTTTAAAATGTATTATGAGCCGCCCTGAGTCTTCAGAGAGGGGCAGCATATAAATTGAATTAATTGAATTAATTAAATTAAATGTCTATCTACAGCTAGGATCCTTCAGTCTGTTTTCCTCCATTATGGAGCGAGAACAAACTGGGTCAGAGTCAGAAGAAAAAGACAGCTGAACTGAAACAGGAAGGAAAGGTTGAATGTCCTGCAAATATCATTCCAACAGGAGTCATGTTGCAAAGGGACAAGCAAAGGAGGTTAGATTACAAAATAGTGCCCAATTCTCCTGACAACTATCTCTACATCTGTTGCCCCTAGCAGTAAATAGACTGCTAGACACCAAACGTTAGTGCATGTGAAGTTGAATTTCAGCATGAAATGTACTTTCAAAATTTATCATAGGAAGGACCATAACTATTGCTCCATGTAATACAGACAAAAATACACAATATTTGCAAAGTTCCATATAGGTAGCCATGTTTTAATTACCTCACTGTTGCATTTAAGAAGAGAAGAGAAAAAACTGGCTCGTATTAATTCAATAATTATGTCTGGAGCATATTATCATATGTGGTGGACATGTCCGGAAGATAAAAACTATTGGATTAAATTTAAGATTTGGTTGGAGATGATATGATACATCAACATATTGAATTTAAACCAGAGCTGTTCCTACTGGGTATCCCACCTGAAAAAATTAGCAAGGAAAAAATTTATCTGATAATACATGTAGTAACAACTGCAAGGATTGTCTATGCACAAAATTGGAAAGCGGAGAAAATACCTTTGGAAGAAGAAGCAATAAAAAAAAAAATCCTAGATTGTGCAGAAATGAATAGATTAACTTTGATGATTAAAGATAGAGAAGACTCAGAATATTTTAAAATATGGAATGATTTTTATTATTGGCTGGAGAAGAGATATAAATGATTAATTATATAAGTATGTAAAATATGTGATGAGTTGCATGTTATGCTAGTGATGAATTGATATTGTGGACTGGATAAGGATCAAGATAGAAGTAATGACAACTATAAAGAAAAAGAAAGAACTTTGGAAGATAACACTGAGATGTTACAGGGAAGAGAAAACTGATGTATTAAATGTTTGTTTGTCTACAAAATAAAAAACTTAAAAAAAAGAATTATGTCTGGAGAAGAATTAAATCTGGTGAAAGCTTTCTGATCTGCTTCAGTGGTAGTATTCAGCTGGATCAGACCGATTCACATGAACCCGTAGTGGCGACCTGTGGGTGGGCCAGCCCACCCACCCTGGCACTATAGCATCCTATTTAGCCACGTTTTATAAGCCACGCATATGCATGCAAGCCACACAGACGAGCAAAGTGCTCACATTTTTAGTGTGTGGCAAACCGGTGGTAAAATTATGTGGAACCCACCTCTGATCTGCTTGTATATTTTCAGATATGGTTGTATGTTCTCACATTCTATGAACATTTGGACTAATGAGAAGCTTAACTGTGTTCTAAAGTAATATAAAACTAGTTTGGTGACATGTAGCAAAGGATAAGCTTTGACTTCCCTAAGCTAGTGTTCTAGTAGACATCTCTGTCCTAACATTCAGCCCAAATGATCTTCAGTTTCATTTTAAACTGAAGACTCTTGAAGGCATAGAGAAGATATTCCAAGGGATTATCATTTCCTATGGTCATTTTTAATATGTTTGGCCTCTAGCCGTTCTCAGTTTAATTGGTTTATAATGCAAATATAGATCATACGTGAAGTTTCCTTCATACGACAAATGCTTCTATTCCACTTTCTCCTCTGGATTAATAATGAGCAAATGGTCATAGATATACTGTAAAACAGCCTCAAAAGCTATGTAGATCTTGGGTTAAGGGTGGGGTGGAGGAGTACTATAACTTTTATTATGCTTGTTAAAGTCCAGCTGACATAGATCAATCATTTCTGTGCCAGATTGACCACCACAAATCTCTTACCTTTGCTGACAATTATGAGATTTCTTTTCTGAAGTCAAAGCCCTGATCAATTTTGGAAAACAGCGTAAGTTACTACACATAACCTTCTTGAATGTAGCGTTCATTTATAAAACAGCAACCTACTTCCTGATGTCAAAAATTCCCTCCTTCTTTGACTAATATTGCTACCAAACTTATTTAGAGAAATTGAACAGTTTCAGCATTAAGCCTAAAATATCTATTCCTTGAATGTATGTTTGGAATTTTGCAACGATGTCGGGGGTGGGGGGGATTCCAATTTTCCTTTCTTTTAACATGTCCCACTTCCCAAACTCTGGGAAAAAGTCCTACCTGCTAAAGGCTTATTTTCACCCAATTTTTCATTGTATTTCAGTTACATAATTCATAGAGATAATAAGAGGTCCTTGGTCTTTTTGAGCTTGTTTTTTTTTCTCCTGCAGACATTTCATTACCAAACTAGATAACATCATCAGTGCAATGATGGTGTTATGGTGTTAATGAAACATCTGCAAGAAAACATCCAAGCTCAGAGAGTATCAAGGACCTCTTATTTCAATCTTGAGCTATAAATATTCTCCTCATAACATTGCACAAAATGGGGAAGTAAAATTGCCTGGATGAATATTATTTTGTTGTTGTGTTACATATTGAACAAGATAAAAGTCGCATTCATGATTCATGATTGTTGCCACTTTTGGCTTCAGTCCAGTCCATTTTTGGCTTTAGCCATGCCTGTTGCTGCAACCTGGACCTTGAATGCTTTCAATTACGATAATATGGATTTGGATAGGAAAAAATATCCTCTCCTTTGCTTTATATTTTATTAAAATAAAAAAGTTGCTTCTCTGATGTGCCATCTTTGTAATAAGCAAGACTCTAGAGAGAAATATTCACATATGTCATGTCCTCAACTACTTCTCTGCAGTGTAACTGCCATGCTCCTATTTTTATATACTGAAGTTGTTTTTGCCAAGTGTCAGGTTCATGATCAGGTGCCCAAGCAACTGGTGTTTTTGGATCCAGAAATGATAAGCACACTAGTAAATAAAGGGATTTTAAGCTTTTTTTTTAATTAACTCAAGCAAACAGATTGAAACGCATAATATAAAAACCGTACATACCAAGCAAGATGACGCCCAAATCTCTTATAAACTGGCAGCAGCTCCTTCATAATGACAACAGAGATGCCTACTGGTGTCCAGTTTCCACAGTATCTAATACTAGGTTCCATATAGAAGCTTCCCATAAGGAACAAAGGGTTGTTTTTTTAAAAAAATCAAAACCTGGTACCATGGCTTCATAGCCCTACTATGGTCAGCAGACTAAAAACCTGACCTTGACTGGCTGGCACATAATTCTGGGATGGGAATCAAAAGTCTGAAACAAGCTTTGAAGACGTTTCATTATCCAAACTAAGTAATATCATCAGTACTAGTAGTCAGGAGTGGTGTTTGCTCTCATTTTATAGTCTAGTGGCTTGCCCTGTCAGTGTTGATGGGAGAGGTCTTGGTAGTTCTTTCGGTAGAATGCTTACTGTTACCTCATTTGGCAGTTTCTTGATTGGGGTACTGTTTGCTTTTTTATTGTTGGTCTGATGTTAATCACTGACGTGCACTGATGATGTTACCTCATTTGGGTAATGAAATATCAGCATGAAAACAACCAAGCTCAGACAACATCAAGAACCCATCATTTCAACTCTGAGCTACATATATTCTCCTTTATTAATAAACGTCATGTCCTCTGACAGTTGAAGGCAGTTCTTCACCTATATAGGCTTAGAAAGTATCACTGTGAATTTGTGAATTTGTTCTTTGCTATTTGATCATAATGTGGGATAAAGGGGAACACCCAAATGCCCATAGGTCTGAAGGACTGACTTATTGTGGTCCGCCAGCAGCCTGCGGAGCTAGCAGCGGAGTTGGACAGTGAGGAGGCTGAGAAAGAACATGGGCCAGTCCTGGAGGCTGGGGAAGGCCCGGATGAGGGCTCTGCATCAGAGGCAGAGATGGGGCCAGGGCCATCTGGGAGTGATGTGCAGACTCCGGAGCCTCTGGAGGCTGACAGCAGAGAGGCAGAGGAACAGGAGGAGCCTGTTCCTAGTGCATGCATGAGAATAGCAGCCGGAAGGCAAGAGCAGCTAAAGCAAAAAGGATGACTCGGGAGTAAGACCAAGAGATGATTGGCCCCTCCCATAAGGCTTAAAAGATCAGCAACGGCTCTTGGGCTCTTTGTCGGAAAACAATGCTGATAGATTTGTTTTTTGTCTTGCTGCATTTATTTCTTGTCGGTGTCTTCTGCTTCTGAACTTTTGCCAAGAAAAGCCTTTGGCAGGTTGCCATAGTAGACCAAGGTTGGTGATAAGGCTGAAGAATTGTGTTATGAAGAATTTGTTTTGAATTAGTTTGGACTACACTGAGAATGAGTCAATTCTCAACTGTTCTAATAAAGTCTGTTTGTTTAGAACTGATTGCATCTGATAATACCTACTTGGGCCTGGGTCACAACATGACTACTTCATACTGCTGTCTGGTTCTTGAGGTTGAGGACAATTCTTTTAACACTAGCAAGACTAATGAGTAGTTGGACACTTCCCGTGTCTGTCATTGAAATAGCAAGTAGTTGATTGAACTGAGATTTAAAGTGAGTGTAAAACTGCTCTAACAGATCAAACCTCGTTTCTTACTTATACCAAGGAGGCAATAGTACATTGGTGCAGGTCTTATTTTTTGTTGATATTATAGATGTTTTGCTCACAAAACAATGGTGAAGATAACGGTAAAGTGCAATTCTGTTTATTGAGGTAATTCTTCAGTAGCTACAAATAAAGGTGACTTTGAAGAAAACAAAACAAGGCTGCTTCACCGAAAAATGTAACATTAAAAAAAACACTTCTAAGAAATAGCCCTCAACTAAGTTAAATTTCTAGTATAAATATATAGGGCATTAAAAGCATATATGCATGATTATTATGACCAAATATAATAGCAAACGCTTTTTAATAGCTCCATTTAAACATATAGGTTACAGAATATTAAGTAAGCAAGAAGAAGTTGTCTGTCTAATATAGGAGAGATGGTTGCTCTACTGCCTTTGGAATTTTGATTATTTGGGGTTCTAATATAAAAAAACCATTAGTATTTCATGAGGCTGTGAGATGTAGATTATTAAACTTTGAAATCATCCAGAATTGCGAGGATAATACTTTCCACAATGCAGCCCAATCAAAATGTTAATCACCAGGTAGAACTGGGCTAAATTTGCCTTTTTATTGAGATTTTATTTTTCTGTTGGATTATGATAATTTCCCAGGACACTGACATTCTATCTACACGTGGTACTCTCCATCGCAACCTGACACAGTCAAAGGAAAGACTTGTTTGCCATCTTGTCTCAGAGTTCCTCAATATTATTCAAAGTAACTTGAAACAACAAACAAGGCTTTCATCCTTTGGAAAGCTGTTGTTTAGTCATAAATAAAGTATTCCTTCTTTTTTATAAAATATCTGCTGCTTATATATAAGTATGAAACCCTTCATATGAACATTTGGGAAGATATGTTAAAGAATATGCCTCCCTCAATAAAGTACAGTATATGTCATCGTTTGATTTACTTCTTGTTAGTTTGGTTTTCTTCTTAGGAGGGTGTGTGTGAAAAACATGTATTTGACCTGAAGTGGCGCAGTGGTTAGAATGCAGTACTGCAGACTACTTCTGCTGACTAACGGCTGCCGGCAATTTGGCAGTTCGAGTCTCACCAAGCTCAAGGTTGATTCAGCTTTCCATCCTTCCGAGGTGGGTAAAATGAGGACCCAAACTGTTGGGCACTATGAAGCAGTATATAAGACTAAGTGCTATTGCTATTTGTCCATCTTTCCCACCCCACCCCCCAAAAAAAACTGTGGTGTTCTGAAATGGCAAGATGTCAACTTCAGAATTTAAAATTCCCAGTTTTAGAATTTGATATTATTTTTCAGCCAAGTATCCTCTATTCCTAACCTACAGAGAAAATATTTAAAATATAGGGATATTGGTGTAAATCGCTATAATGACTTCTTTATTTTATTATAAAGAAAATGTACATGCCTACCCAACACACTGATGGTGACCTCTGGCAGCTTACAGAAAGAATAGACATTATTATATTATAATATAATTAGTATCATATCATCATATTAAAATGTTCATATCATTTGTGTCCGACTCTAGGCATAATGCTCATCTCTGTTTCTTGGCTGAGGGTGCCAGCATTGTCCGAATACAGTTTCCTTGGTCATGTGGCCAGCATGGCTATATGTCAAAGGCACACTGAACACTGTTAGCTTCCCGCTAAAATGGTACCTATTAATCTACTCACATTTGCATGCTTTTGAACTGCTAGGTGGGCAGGAGCCGGAGCAAGTAATGGGAGCTCCCCTCATTGTGCAGTGCTCGGGTCTCGAACCAGGGATGTCAGTTCTCCAGATGACAATCTTAACATCTTTAACCACTGAACCATCATATTATATTATATTATATTATATTATATTATATTATATTATATTATATTATATTATATTATATTATATTATATTATATTATATTATATTATATTATATTATATTATGATATTATGATATTATATGACATGACATGATTATATATTATTATATTATTAAGTTTATGGCATATCATATCTGGACTACCAATATAAATTAACATTTCAACTAAATTAGTATATATTATATTATTATATGATCATTATCATTACACCGGACTATATGTTAGTAAATGCTGATGCAGCTATACATCACCAAGTGATAGAATAAACTTTGGTCAAAGGTTTAACTGATAGCAAGGTCCAAATGTATGGATTGAAGGAGGGTCTGCCAAAATGATGCCACCCTACCTTTGTTTAGTCTGTATAAATCATTTGTCAAACTGTGATCTCAGATTAGTAACCAAGGGATTATTCTTGTTCTCTGCATGAAATTGTACAGCCATCTGACAAATGTGTTTGCTATGATGAGTGAAGTATTTCCCAATATAATTATGAAACTACTTCCCAACTCTTCATCCTTTTGACAATTAGTAGTAATCACTTGCCACATCACAGTGCCTAGCTGGGAAGCTGCACAAAGGACTTTAGTAGGATATTTCTATATAAAGCACCTCCAAGAGAAGACATCACATAGTGACAGCTATAAAATGGATGAGTATTTTGTTGGCTTCATTTCCTTCTGTTTTCTAGAAACATCATCAAATGGATCAATTTCTACAAAATCAGGATGACAAAAGTCTGAGATTTATAACATATAAACATGGGACAGAACAAAACTGACAGAGAGTTGAATACTTAAATTAAAACATACTATATTTTTTGGCGTATAAGATGCACTTTTCCCCTCCTAAAAGAGGGTGAAAATTTGGGTGCATCTTATACACCGAATGTAGCCCTTCCCACCCACTGGCCCCCACTCTTTGGCCTCTGCCTCCTAGCAATTTGCTTCCTTGCAGCAAACAGCCCATTTCAGTTTCAGCTTCAGCACAGCCTGACTAGCACAAGCAGCTGATTTACTTTACTTTACTTTACTTTTATTTGATTTGTATACCGCCCTACTCCCGAAGGACTCAGGGCAGTGAACAGCCAACAATAAAATACATGCGTACAAAATTTAAAAAACAGAAATAAAATCGAATTAAATAGTTTGGCCCAGACAGATTAAAACCCCAATCAATTTAAAACAGATTTAAACTTTGAAGATTAAAAGATTGTTGGTTGGATCGGCCTCCCAACCATCAGCTTTTTCAGGCTACAGGGATTGCCATTGCCTATTGCCCATTCCGATCCCCGCTGCCCAGAATGGGCGGAAAATGGGCACACGGAGGCTGAAAACGGAGGCGGCAATAGGCTATGGCAATCCCTGCAGCCTGAAACAGCTGATCTTTGGAAAGTCGATCCAACTGACAATCAGCTGCTTGTGCTAATCAGACTGTGCTGAAACTGAAATGGAAACAGGCTGTTTGCTATTTGTGGCAAGGAGGCAAATTGCTGGGAGGCAGAGGCAGATTTTTTTTCTTGTGCTAATCAGGCTGTGCTGAAAATGAAACTGAAATTGAAACAGGCTGTTTGCTGTTTGCTGCAAGGAGGCAAATTGCTGGGAGGCAGAGGCAGGGTTTTTTTTCTTGTTTTCCTCCACAAAAAAGGTAGGTGCATCTTATAGTCCGGAGCGTCTTATACTCTGAAAAATAGAGGTTCAGAGGTTTTATCCAGGTTTCTTTATTGGTGTAAATTTGGATTTTCCTGACTTTTTTTTTCTTTTACTATGTTTAACATCTTCCTAGTACGGTGGTTAAGCATAGTGACATTTAGCCTAGAAATAATTGGTTCAGGTGAGGGAGAAATTTTATTTAACTGCTTTTAAAACCAGAATTTGAAAATGCCATAATCATCAGGGGTGAAAAAAAAGTCAGAAAAAGTAAGCATGTGAAAAGACATACTGAGAAATTGTTTCTCAATCTTTTACTCTGTCTAGGTCTAGCTTAGAAAATCAAACCTGCAAAAGGACAACAATGAATGAATGAAATTGCATTCTGAGATTATTAAAAACGCAACAAAAGACGCCATGGCAAAGAACGAATTAATTGTTTTTTTTAAAAAAAGACTACTGCAGAAATCAAACACCAATCAATAAAAAGCATGAAGCTCTTTTGAATCCAGAGATGAGCACCATGGAAATAGGTGATGATCTTGGCAGCCTCAAAAGAGGGGATGAAGTTGAAAGCCATTTTGGAGTCATGTAGATTTCATCCAATCTTCTTCTTCTTTTTTTTTTTTTTCCTGTTTCATACAACAGTGGAGTCATTTCACTTCTCTAGGGTCAGCAGTCACTAAAGAACAAACTTCAATCTTGAGGTGCCTATAATTGTAACAGAAGGTTTTCTTCTAAAGGACTACTGTATTATAATGTACTTAAAGGTTCCAGAGGGAGAGAGATCAAAGAGGCCTTTCATGGAAGTAGAAAATGTGATATGACAAATAGTTCACAAAAGGGAGGGGGGGAAATCATTTAACAGATGAATTGTGCAAGGTTGTAAGGATGCTGCTGTGCTTTGCGTTCTCTTCTCCCACCTGGCTCTGAATGCTTTAAGTGAATGCACTGGAAATAAGGCTCTTGCAACAATTACTTGCACTCTAGAGATCCTTCAGAGTTTAGTTTTGTTTTGGGGAGGGGGAAAGGAGGGCCCATTTCAGAACAGGCTGGAAAGTGCTCAAGTTTAAACTTTAATAACAACCATTATGCAACACACAGTGCACAAATAAAGTAGATAAAACAAAGCAATCCGTGCTTGTCCTAAAAAAAGGCTACATCTGTGTTCATACGATGCCATAATTATGACCAATGAACCATATACAAAAATGTTCTGCACTTAAGTGGTAGGTATACAATTTCTTCCAGCTTCTTACATTTTCAGATATATTTTTGCCCCTGTAGAACAGAACTGTGTTATGTTGCTGTGGCTTTGATTCTATAATTGGGCTCTTCCAACTCCTTTTAACATCCTACTTATGTCAGCAGAGAGGGCCTACTTCAGTCAAAGAACTCTAACTATTGGAATTCAGAAGAAGAGCCTTCTCTACCACACTTGAGAACATCCAACCCTCTAATATAAGATCTGCCCTGCTCTTCTATGCTTCTGCAAGAGCCTGAAGACCTGGCACTGCCGATTAACCTGGGGACTCAATAGTTCCACACTGGAGGCGGCAGTTGGATTGATGGCAGACTCCACCTCCTACCCACGCCCTTTGCTCTTTGCTCTCTGCCCATCGTTTTGGTTATCCTATTGATGAATTTTTCTCGTTGTGTTCCTTTGTCATTGTTTATTTTATGGTTCTATTATTTTACTTCTGATCTGTTTACACTCTTTTCATTTCCTCTTTTTCATTGTTATAAACCGTCTAGAGTAGACCCACGGCAAATAAATTTAACAAATAGTTAAATAAATAAATAAATAATATAGTCAATTTTATTTCTGTTTTCCACCTGGTGATGTCCATTGCTAGAGGTATCATTTTGATTGGATGAAGACAATGTTCACTGTGGAGAAACCATTGGAGGAGCAGAAATCAATAAGCCATTCTCCTTCTTCAGTTCAGTTTCCTAAGCCATACAATTCAATATACCATATTTCTCTTTAATATTTCCATTAAACACTAATGGAGCTTTGGCATTCCAATCTCCAACCACAAGCTTGAATGATTTGTCAATTTCCAACTGAATTTGATCATAAATCTCATCAGCTCCTCTTCTAACAAATGTTATCAGTATCAGGAAACCACAGGTGTTTATAGCAAGGGATCTGGGACAAGTGTTAAAAATTGAGTTGTGTCATCATGACACAAAACTCACAACTTACATGGTTGGGTCCAATGCTGGGATGTAAACATGAAAAAGCAAGGTTTACATCATAGCAGCAAAACTCATGTTTTATCATTTTTGCATCATCATGGCTAGTAGCCAATGCCTGTGAAATAATCCCTAATTGGAAGTTTGAACTCAACCAAATAAGCAAGCCTCTGCTTTCAGGAGAGGACTACAGTAGTGGCCAAAATTGTTGAAACCTTTTGGGAAAAGTGTATTTTCTAAAACTAGCTAATAACACCACTTTTTTTTTAGTAGTACCATAAAATTATACATCAATGAAAAGATAATTTAATCAAGAATGTAATGCAATAATTTTTATGAATGGTTTTCTATTAGAATAGCGGTTACAGTATAAAGAAGAAAAGTGAAACACGTAGAAAAAAATGAGATATACAAAAATTATCACCATAGAAAAAACGAGATATACAAAAATTATCACATCAGTTAATACTTCATTGGGTAACCTTTAGCATGAATTATGGCCTTACAACGTCTTCCCATGGAGTGAACAAAGTCTTTTAGTTCTGCAGCTGTTATAATGTGAAATCAAGATTGAATGACTGCTTCTATTAACTGGGTTTTATTGCTGAGTCGCTTCTGACTAACAAGTTTTGTTAGTTGGCTCCATAGATTTTCAATTGGATGAAGGTCTGGGCTATTCCCAGGCCATTCCAGCAGTGAAATATGATTATCTTGAAACTCAAAAAAAAAAAAAATGGTGTTATTAGCCATCAAACCTCAAAAATACACCTTTCCCAAAAGGTTTCCACAATTTTGGCCACTGTATATTGACAAGAGGAGAGAGATGATGTTCTAAACTTTTAAAGAAGATACATCAGTTGAAGGAAGTGGGCACAGTTCCCTCTAACCAGTTCCTACTTGTTAAAGGACTAAACTTTAAGTACAAACAAAAAACCCTATGGGAATAAAATGGTGACAGAATTGTTGTCTCAAAGTTAGGCAGCCACATTCACTATTGTCCAAAGCTTTAGCAGACATAAACAGATTGTCTAACAGCCTTATTTTTTTTAGAGGTGCAGCACTGTGTCTATTTGCCATATGCTACATACATATGTGTCCATTCAGAAAGGTATCCACTAAGGCATGTGTTTCTTGATTAACTACCTTGCTCTAGCTCCATCCAACCCCATTGTTCCACAGTGACAAAGACATGATCTGTCCTTCCTGCTCTATTGGCTAGGGCTATAAACAACCCATTGACAGGAAACAAAAGAACAAAAGCAGAATGTGAGAGATAAGTTCTCTCAGGATTAGCTGTAACTATTGATTGGTTATCAGCTTGTAAGTTTGAACTGGCCAATCATGCCGCAGTATTTGATTTCAAGTTTTTCCCTGGCTTTTTCCAATGGATATTCTTGAAGTATATAAGGGAGGGCTTTCCCAGCCCAAAGAGAGACGCAGATAAAAAGGCTCACACAGACAAAGAGAGAGACAGAGACTTGCATACACCACAGACCCTCCAAGGCTGAAGTCACTTCAATGGAGCAAAAGAGCTGAGTCACTGCCTTGCTCCTGAGGAAGCAGACAAAGGACCGAGAACTCCCTATGCTGAGGCAAGACTCCATGAAGAGCTGATGGACTTCGCTAAGAGGAGAGCTTTTGGCTGTTGGTGTTTTCTTGTAGGCTTTGCTTTTATGTGCTTTTATTAAACAAATAGTTTCTCAAGACTCCTCTCTCGACTTGCATGCTTTAGTGTATTTGTGTGCGTAATTGGATCATGGTCTATTGTGCACAGAACCTCCTTCACACAGAATCACAGGGCTCTGGTTGGTCATGACCACTTGAAATGGTGCTCCTCAAAACTGCCACATTTTGTTCCAAGACTGAAATACTTGTGCTTTGCTTTGAGTTTGGAACAACCTGAACAACCTTTCAGGACACTTTGCACATATTCAGGGTATAACTGGAATGTCACCTGACTGACATCATCTGAGGTCAGGATTTAAGCAGAACCAGATCCTTCCTAGTATTTGTTTAGAGGACCGAGAATAGTATGGTTGTCTCCTCAACTGGGAAGTCAAAAAACATTTCAGAAGAAATGAATGACAAAATACTTCTATCCTTTGGCTAAGAAAACTGTATTTTTTCCATGATGTTACCAGGAGTGGAGTTGGACTTAAAGAATACTTGACATTTTAAATGTTCATTATATTAGGCATATTTTCCCCTACTAAATATGAACTATTAAATACCCTTGTTTATGATGTCCCAGATATTCTGTAAATTTTCAATACAAAGAAAGGCAAATATGGAGTTCTAGTCTCCAAAGAAACCAAAAAGAAATCACACTTCTTTTTAATTAGGCTTTCTGATTGATATCAATCCAAAGGAAATACATTTCACTAAAGTTTAAATAGTACCAGCTGTGTGCCATCCTATCAGTGTCACCTCTTAGTGACTACACTAAGGAGACTAACAAACAAACTTAACAAATAAGTTTTCTCCAAGATGCTCTGTCCCCAACCTTCAGCCTTTTGGATCTTCCAATAGTGTTTTCATCAATACCAAAATAAATTTCATGCGCCTTACTGCTAGTCATATTTATCTTCTCTTTCCTTCCATCTTTCCCAGCACTGTGGATTTCTCTAGGGAATTCAGTCTTTGCATAATGCATCAGTTCAGCTACTCAGTAAAATATTTATTGTATAATTATTCTTCCAGTGTGTAAATGGACAATCATTTCTCTTCTGCCTACTTGACCATTCCCTGTTCTGGCTTGAAAATAAACAACACATATTTCATATTAAAAACATGAAATGTCCCCAAAATTGATGATGATGATGATGATAATGATGATGATGATGATGATGATGATGATGATGATGATGATGATAAACATAAAGCAAATAGTCCAGCTATGCCACTGAGATCACTGTCAAATCTGTAAATCAGAAACATGGATGTTTTCCATTTAGGTACCCAAACAGAGTGCACAGATGGCAAATGATGAAGATAACCCAAGACAAAACTACTATCAATCTCTGGGGAAATAAGGTGATTCAGGCAGTACAAATGAATGAGCTTAAGCTCTCTACAAGAATCTGGCCAACTAGTGGTCAAGGGAAATGAGCAGGAGATAAGAGAGGCATTCAAGATTGGCTGAATTTAGACCTCTCATGGGCGCCCAGGGACTTGTGACTTATGACATATTTAACCCCTCCCTTGGGCTCAGCCTGGTCATCTCCTACAAATACTAACATTGTGAAGTCAATTAAGCAACTCCTTCATTTCTAGTAGTAGTATAGCTTTTATTGTCATTGTACATCATATATACAATGAAATTGGTTAGGTGTTGTTATGCAAGGGCCAATTTACAATTGTATCATCATTTGGATGTCAGTACAACTTGTTATGGATGTGCTTTTCCCTACAGCATTCATTTAAGAAGCAGCTGAAATTTGTTCCGAAATACTTTTTACACTGTGCAAAGCAGATATGCTAATTAAAATTGTCAGTTGGTGATCAATCAGTTCTTATTGCCTAAGTCTTCTGGCATGCCAGCATCTGAGTTATCTTAAGGTTACTTCTAACGTGGCACTCAGCTCCTAACTGCCAGCAGGATTTTCACAGAGCAACTGTCCTCTAACTTCAATCTGTTCCACAACCTTGTGAAGTCATTTTATGCGTCAGAAAAAAAAAAAGTTTTGCTGTGGCAAAGAATATGATATTACAAATGCCCGGTTGCAATTTAAATTAGTAAGGTAAATAATGTAGCTCCTCGCAGACTACTCTTTATGCAAGCAAGTTCTGGCATGCTTGCCCTCTGAATAATACATGATATGATTAGTATGAAAATATCTGATCAATGAACATTGACAAAACTTTTAACCACAAGGTCCATCAGGATCGTCTTGATAAATGTCTAGCCAAGCTCATGTGTACTTCAATTGCAGGAGTGAAGACTCACTGAGATTCATGTTTGTTTTCTCACCACTATCTTCTGCTTTTGTGATTCTCTCACCCTCATTCCGGGAGGAAAATCCCAAGCCTCATTTTAATCAGAGCAGTAGGAAAACCAAGCTAGGAGCAGTAGGAGCAATTAACCTTTGGTGCTCCTGTTCACTCTCTGCATTGTATGTGAGCTCAGACCTAGCTGCCAAGCAGTCCACTAATGATGCTCAGCCTTGCTTTTCCTTTCCTGTGAGCTTGGGACTCAACATTTTTAGCACCTCTGTGTATCTCCAGACTCTAAAAACTAGATTGGGGAGGAGAAGCCAAAACTGAATTTTAATAAGACAGAATTCTGATTGAAACCCGAGGTTGGATTTCAGGTTTCAGCAAATATTTCTCTTTCAGATGGGGTTGAATTCTTTCTTAAGGACTAATGCATTTTCCTGGATGCAGCAATGATAACCAATAACTGTGGCAGATGGGGCCTCTTACTAGCTTTGGCTGATAATTCAGTTTTCAGTTGCAGTTGGAGCTGGAGGACAGAGACTTGGCTTCAGTGGCGATGTAATGATAACCTCACTATTGCCTAATGCTATGTGCTCTTCAGAAGGCAGCCCTTGAAAGTGACCTAGAAATTGCCCCAACTGTTAGAATGCAAGTTTAGCTTGTACTTCCCAGAGATGGCACATCATACCTATATTAAAACAGCTGGTTGTTGGGAATCTTTCCAACTCACATTAGAGTGTTTTCTCTGGTGAAACAAAGTCTTACACGTCTTAAACTCAAGTTATTTACAAGGTTGTCTAATCCCAGACAGTCATAACCTTGCTCTAAAAGCTTCACTTCACCTCCAGATATATTTTACAGCATGGGGTCTGTATTGTGGAACAAATCACTATTGAGGTTGAGGCTAGTCCTATTCTCAATACAGTCTGATATGAGCTCAAAAATGTCTCTTTTTATCTAGCATGCTAACCTTTTTTATGCTGATTGCATTTTTTAAAATTTTTATATTTGTTTGTTGACCACCCAGAGCAATTCAGAAGTGGGCAAATATACAGATGTGATTTTTTTTAGACTTTTAGCCCACCTTTTTGTATAAGTCAAGGTGGTGAATAGACCTGTACTACTTCTTTTTCCCAACAATAATAATTCTAAGAGGTAAACTGGGCTGAAAGAAAGAGTCTGGCCCAAAGTCTCCCAAAGAGCCTTGGTAGTACAGTGGTTTAAAGCACCCTGTTATTAACACAGCTGCCTGCAATTACTGCAGGTTCGAATCTTACCAGGCTCAAGGTTGACTCAGTCTTCCATCCTTTCTAAGGTAGGTGAAATGAGGACCCAGTTTGTGGGGGCAATAAGCTGACTTTGTATAAAAATATACAAAAGTATGAAGGCTATTGCTTAACGCATTGTAAGCCGCCCTGAGTCTCCAGAGAAGGGCGGCATATAAATCAAATTAAAAAAAACTGTGTTTTTTTTTTTTTCATGCTTAATCTCCTGATTTCTAGGTAGCATCTTAACCACTAGTCTGAAACTGGCTTTCACATTTTTTTTTCATTTGTTTTTTAAAAAAGCATATGCCAGTTTCTGAAATGCTCTTCCATTGCTGTAGGTTAGGATGGGTTAGTAGAATGGAATCGCTACTTCGTTAGACTGAGGAATAGCCAAAAGAAATGGTTTGTTTGTTAGTTTTTAATTTGAATAGAGTAGAGTAGAGTAGAATAGAATAGAATAGAATAGAATAGAATAGAATAGAATAGAATAGAATAGAATAGAATAGAATAGAATAGAATTCTTTATTGGTCAAGTGTGATTGGACATACAAGGAATTTGTCTTGGTGCATATGCTGTCAGTGTACATAAAAGAAAACATACATTTGTCAAGAATCATAAGGTACAACATTTAATGATAATCATAGGGTACAAATAAGCAATCAAATCATATTAGGAAACAGTCAATATAAATTGTAAGGATACCAGCAACAAGGTTACAGACATATAGTCATAGGTGGGAGGAGATGTGTGATAGGAACGATGGCAAGATTAATATTAATAGTAGTGCAGACTTAATAAATAGTATGATAGTGTTGAGGGAATTATTTGTTTAGCAGAGTGATGGCATTCAGGAAGAAACTATTCTTGTGTCTAGTTGTTCTGGTGTGCAGTGCTCTATAGTGTCGTTTTGAGGGTAGGAGTTGAAACAGTTTATATCCAGGATGCAAGGGGTCTGTAAATATTTTTACAGCCCACTTTTTGACTCGTATGTGTGTTTGTTTGTATGGGCACATATCTTTGAGTCAGTCAGACTTATGGAATCTGCCAGGGCTCGTCCCTCCAATTTTTTTTTTAATGATTTGCCCTTAGCTCCTTCCTATAGCTGAGAGAGAGTGACCAGCTCAAGGTCTTCCAGTTGACTTTGTGCCTAAGATGGAATCAGAACTTTGTGCCTAAGGTGGAAAGTCAAAGTCCAGTTGAGTTTGTGCCTAAGGTAGAACCTGGTCTTGCAATTACTAGCCTGGGTCTTCTGTGTCAATCCTGGCTCCTGGAAAAAAGAGACTCTTCACTTCCTTTCCAATTTCAAAGCAAGAAAAGGGATGTTAAATATCTCCAAACTCTTGAGCAGCTTTTGAATATCAAAGTCACAAGTCTTTATGGCACACATTAATCTAATGATTTATTAAGACCAGGAGTTTCTGATCCATGACTGATGGATAAAGGGGGGGTTGGACTAGATGACCTCCAAGGTCCCTTCCAACTCTATTACTGTTACTGTTACTTTGTCCATTTTGGACCACCAAAAGCTTCTCCTCCCCCAGTAAGTTCCCCCCCACAGTTTCCCATACCACTCATTTGCATGTTCATATGTACCATCCCCATAATCACAAGGATATTTTCAAATGCATTCTACATGGTGTATCTTTGCAAAGTTCATGTAATTAATAAAAGCCTGGAGACCGTCCCCCAAGCAAATTTATCTGCAGTCAGTTGGTGCAACGGTCATTAATATATGTTTGAATGTCTTGCAAATTGTTCAATGTGAGCCTTGCTGTATGCGGATGATTTAGTAATTTTGTCTGTCTCCTTGGTGGGAATGAGAAGGGCATTGAGGGCATTCCTTTTGCCTAAAAGAACAACTTATAAGTAAATGATCAAACAACGAAAGTGCTGGTTTTTGCACAACACAACAGTGGGATGCATAAATGGCAAATTAACAGGACCCTAAAACAGCAGGAATGTACTTATAAATATCTTGGGGTGCAATTGCAAACTTCCTTATCTTGGAAAACACATTTCTCTTATCAGGCAAGCATTGCCCAATGTTAGTTCCACAGCTGTCTTATGATTCTTCCACTCAAACGGGGCACATTTTATTCTGCAAGGATTTTATTGCTAAGGTTGTTTCTCAGCTGCTTTATCATGTTCCGATCTGCAATTTTAAAAAGCTTAATGCCTGGAAGCTGTCCAATCCAAATTTTGAGAGCTATACTTGCAGTTCCAAGATGCACCAAGAATGCCACTTTATGGTTAGAGACAGGTTTGATTTCTGTGGATGTCAGAGCCTGGTTCTCTCCCCTTAATTTCTGGTTAAAATTTACTTTTTTCTCCTGTGAGTCTGGCTCTGCTGGTTCTCAAAGACCGTTTAAAATCAATCTGGCTAACAAGAGCTCACAGCAAACTCCAGTCCTTAAGACAGTCAGTCTCTCTGTCTCTCTCCTCCTCTGTCTCTGTCTCCCTCTCTCTCTTTCTCTCTCTGTCTCTCTGTCTCTCTCTGTCTCTCTCTCTCTCTCTCTCTCTCTCTCTCTCTCTCTCTCTCTCTCTCTCTCTCTGTCTCCCTGTCTCTCTCTCTCTGTGTGTGTGTGTGTCTGTCTGTCTCTCTCCCCCTCTCTGACTCCCTCTCCCTCTCCCTCTCTCTCTGTCTCTGTCTCTGTCTGTCTGTCTCTGTCTGTCTGTTTCTCTGTCTGTCTGTCTCTGTCTGTCTCTCTCCCCCTCTCTGACTCCCTCTCCCTCTCTCTCTGTCTCTGTCTCTGTCTGTCTGTTTCTCTGTCTGTCTGTCTCTGTCTGTCTCTCTCTTTCTCTCTGTCTCCTCCCTCTCTCTCCCTCCCTCCCTCCTCCCTCCCTCTCCCTCTCTCTCTCTGGAAAGTCTCTGTCCATTACAGTCTGAAAGTGCCAGGAGTCATCTTAAGCAAAGTATTTCAAACAAGTCTAAGCTTAATATTACAGGAAGTTAGCACCCACCCCTTTCCTGGAAGAGTGAAATATTTTAGGAAATATGAAAAAGGCAGAATATTATATTTCCCTGGATGAGAAATATGAGAAGCATATTTTACAGACAAAGCAGCTCCCACCTTCCTGTCCCCCCGACCCTTTGTCAATGTGCCATTAAGGCTTGGGCCAGTCTATTCTACATAACAAAGATCTGCCTCCTTCAGGCAGAGCCATAGTAGGAATTGCCAAAGATCCAACAAAGATAGGATTAGCCCTCTACACAATAGCAGCAGAAACTCACCACATGTGACCTGGGAAGCACATGTGACCATCAGCCAGCAAGGCCCCCACTCCCTGGGAGTCTGACAACCAATCAGGATACTCTTTTGGGGCCCCAAGAAATGCAGAGCCAGAGAGAGCATAAAAACCCATGGACTCGCTGTATTCCTCCCTTTTTATGTTCAGGAACACAAGCCATGTGATCCTGTCCACCATTAAACCATCTTTCCAAGCAGTCTCCATGTTTCCAGTGTCTGTTTCCCCACTTGGAGCAGAACCCAGAAGGATGTTTCTTCCAACAATATCTAACCCCATTGTTCATGGATTTTTCTCAAATGAGCTTGTGCTATCGTTTTCTCGCTCTCCTCAATTCTAAATCTGAAATGCTGTCTGCTCTTCTCCTTGACTAAGTTGGATGCACTCTGTAGTCCTCTTCAGCCCCATGTACTGTACAAATAGTCCTCAATTTATAACCATTTGTTCAAAGTTACAACATCACTGATAACAGCACTGGTAAAAGGGACACTTGATCAAAATTAGGATGCCTGACAACTAACTTATATTTATGACAGTTGCAGTGTTCCGGAATCATGTGATCATCCTTTTGTAACCTTCTGACAATCAAAGTCAATGGGCAAGCCAGATTTACCTAACAAACCTGTTATTAACCTAACAATTGCAGTGATGCACTTAACAAGAGTGGCCAGAAAGGTCATAAAATGGGGCAAAATTCAGTTGATAACTGTCTTGCTTAGCAAAGGAAATTTGGGGCTCAACTGTGGTCACAAGTCAAGGACTAGAGCCAAAAATGACTGTTGAACTCTTAGGACACTTATTCCTTTGCTCTTCTTTTTATAGGGAATCTTGGAAAATGTTTATCTATCTCATCTTAAAGAAGTACACTGGTGGAAAGCACAGTGCTTATCTATCACTTCTGATCAGGCCCAAGATCAAAGATTGAATCCAATTGAGTCCAGTTGTTTATTTGCTTACACCTAATAGACAGAATCTCACCAGACTAAAGTTATAACCTTCTAATTCAGTATTTCCCAACTTTGCCCATTTCCAGGTACATAGACTTTAACTCCCAGAATTCCACAGCCATCATAGCCTTTACTGAGAATTCTGGGAGGTAAGGTATAATAGAATAGAATAGAGCTGGAAGGGATCTTGGAAGTCTTGTAGTCCAGACCCCTGCTCAAGCAGGAAAACCTATACAGCAGAGTGAGGAGGCTGGGGAGGACAATGGGCCAGTCCTGGAGTCAGGGGAAGGCCCAGACAAGGGCTCTGCATCAGAGGCAGAGATGGGGCCAGGGCCATCTGGGAGCGATGTGCAGACTCTGGAGCCTCCAGAGGCAGATAGCAGAGAGGCAGAGGAACAGGAGGAGCCTGTTCCTATTGCACGCATGCAAAGAGCTGCCAGAAGGCAAAAGTAGCTAAAGCAAAAAGGACGACTCGGGAGTAAGGCCAGGAGATGATTGGCCCCTCCCGTAAGGCTTAAAAGAACAGCAACGGCTCTTGGGCTCTTTGTAGGAAAGCAATGTTGCTACATTTGTTTCTTGTCAGCGTCTCTTGCTTCTAAACTTTGTGGGATTTTGCCAAGAAAAGCCTTTGGCAGGGTGACAAAGAAGACAAAGGTTTGTGATAAGGCCGAAGGACTGTTTATGAAGGACTTGCTTTAGAATTAATTTGGACTAAGCTGATAATGAAGTAATTCTTAGCTGTTCTAATAAAATATGTTTGTTTAGGACTGACTGTCTGGTAATAACGACTTGGGCCTAGGTCACAATACAACTGAGGACAACTCAGTAATTTGGTGATAACTGAGAACTGTAGAAAGTAGAAAAGATTTTGCAAAATGGATAAAGTCACATCACATATTTGACTTGGGCTGCCTTTTTTTCTATTTCTGAGAGAATCTTTGTTGTTGTTGTTTATTAGGTTATTTTGGAGTTGCATAGCAATTTTCTTGTCTTCCCTGTCTCAAAATGTAAGATGTAAGAAAAACAAAATTCAGCAGTGAGTCTGGGAGGAGTTTGTAGGCTGCAAAAAAATAAATAAATAAATAAAAATTGGGGTGCTTCAGGTTGCCCACAAGTACTCCAGAAATATTACAGATTGATGTAATGACATATTCAAAGCAAAAGATATGCCTAACAATTATATCTAGTAAATAGTCAGCATCTCGAATAATATTGATGATCTATTTGCCATAATCAGCCCCTTATAACAATTCTAGGCAGCTTCCATCCATGAAAATTCTAAAACAATTAAAACAAAAACAGCAATACAATATCATATCACCATATCTCTCAAACGGCATCCTGTAACTACACCATACAGCTCTTTGGAGTACAGTCCTCATGGACTCCAGGAATGACAATGTGGGGGTGGGGGGTGGAGAAGGCAACTTAACATCAGGATGGAGAGTTGGGCTGGGGACCATACAATATTCCAGAGAAAGGAGATTATAATCAGGAAGATGTATTTTGGGGTTCCTGTTTCATTAATCTCACCAGCCCCTTGCATGCCTTTTCAGCCACATTGAGTTGACAGATTCTACTTAAAACAGACCATTCCAAACATTATGCTTTAAAGCAAATTACTTTGATTTAGATGTGGAAGCCACTGGGCAACCAATGCAGTCCCCATAACATTGGTGTCAGTGGCGGGTTGCTACCAGTTCACCCCGGTTTGGGCGAACTGGTAGCGGCAGTGGCGGGAGGCTCCGCTCACCTGCCCAAACATCATCACAGACATTCTGTGCATGCGCAGAAGCTCCACGCGCTCCCAATAGCGAACCGGTAGCGAAGGTAAGTGAAACCCACTACTGACTGGTGTTATTGTTCTATAGTAGCTCTTGCCTCTTAAATGGACATTTTGTGCCATCTGTAACATCTTCAAGGATGATCCCAAGTAAGGAAGTTGCAATAATCCAACTGTGATAAAGGTGTGTGTTATAAACTGAAGGTATCTTCCGAGTTTCTACTAGTTCACCAGTTAAAGCTACAAAATAACTTCCTGGCTGCAGCATCTACTGATTAATTTAGCAGTAGTAGTGTGTGCTTCTTCATCAGGAGATGGTAGCCAGTTCAAAATTAAAGACAGTGTTCTCTCTTGAAGCTAGAACATTTATAAACAAAACAATACCTACATCTTACTGGTATTCATCTTAAGCATGTTTCATCACATCTAGCTCCTTGCATATATGGTTAGTCCTTGACTTACAACTATTCATTTAGTGAATGGTTCAAAGTTACAATGGCACTGAAAAGTGACTTATGTCCATTTTTCATTACTTAGGACTGTTTCAGTATCTCCACAATAATGTGATAGAAATTCAGACACTTGGAAACTGGCATGTATTTATGATAGTTGTAGTGTCCCAGTGTGATGACATTTTGTAATGTTTTCCAGATGAACTTGGAAAGAGTCCGTTTAATATCAGTGGCGAAAAGGCATTGATCTAGAAACCAGGCTACTGTGAATTCTTATCTCATTTAGAATCCAAATGGGTGACTTCAGCACCCTGGTGGCAAAGTGGTTAAATGCAGTACTGCAGGCAAACCCAGAGTTCGAACCTGATGGGACTCGAGGTTGACTCAGTCTTCCGTCTTTCTAAGATCAGTAAAATGAGGACACAGGTTGTTAGGGGGCAATTTGCTAACATTATAATCTTCCAGAGAGTGCTGTAAAGCCCTCTGGGTAGCTATATAGGTCTAGGTCAGTGATGGCTAATCTTTTTGCCATCGCGTGCCAAAAGCAGGAGGAGCACATGCCCACACCCACAATTCAATGCGCCCCACCCCCCTGTGCATGCACGTGTGACCCCCCATCCTCCCCCCGTTTTTGGCACACGATGGCACGGTGGGCCCAGTAGGCCCGTTTTTTTGCCTTCCCCAGGTTCCAGAGGCTTTCTAGGAGCCTGGGGAGGGCGAAAATGGCCTTCCCTATCCCCCTGGAGGCAGGAAACAGCTCATTTGCCAACTTATGGTGGGCCCGGAAGGCCCAAAAATCAGTTGGCTTGCGCGCGCAAGAGCACTGCAGCTGAGCTAGGGCAATGCTCAGGTGCCCACCAATATGGCTCCGTGTGCACCTGTGACACATGTGCCATAGGTTCGTCATCATGGGTCTAGGTGCTATTACTGTTGCTATTCTGACAAGCAAAGTCAATGGAGAAACCAGATTCACTTAACAATTGTGTTACTAGCTTAACATCTGCAGTGAGTTGCTTAACAACTGCGGCAAGAAATGTCATAAAATGGAGCAAAACTCACTTAACAAGTGAGTTTTTTAGCAGCAGTCTTGCTTAGAAGCAGAAATTTTGGGCTCAGTTATGGTTGTAAGTCAAGAATTACCTGTACATTGCAATGGAGTTACAAATCAATGTTTAATAATATCATTAACAAATCTGAGTAGAATCAGGAAAAGAAAATAATTTAATGCACCAAACAATCCCATTTTCTAATCTCATATTTTCAAGAAATATATTACCAATTATTATCCTTCAACTATCTTGGCAGAATGGATATATTTCATTTACTGAGTCTTTGTGATTTTTAATATAATATTTCTGTTTCTTTTTTTTCTTTTAAAAAAGGCACTTATCTTGAAATATGTTAATATTTCAAGCTCTGGGAAGGACAACAAAAATCCTGTCAGAACAGATGGCTTTTTAAAAATGATGTCCTAATGCACCATTTCTGTTTCTGTTCTGTCTAGTTACTTGAACAGGAAAAAGAAATGTTGTAGGGAATCTACCAGTTGGCTTGTCAAATGAGCATCAAGCTCCAGTTACGGTGTCACATCAGAACATTATCTTGGACCTTCTTCAGGAAATCAGATTAAGATATGTGCTGGCAGGTATTCATCTGTCAAGAAAGCTTGACCAATCTAAATTAATTTCTATTAGATGTGCTTACTCCTTGAGGAATTATGCTATTTATGTTTCTACTATTTTAAATATATCATTTTAAAAATCAGGGGAGTCACAAAATCTGCTTTTCCTTTGGGGACCCATTTGGGGATCATTTCCAACACCAATGAGGAGTCAGTTTGGTGAAATACAGCTCTCTCATAACATGCAAGAAATGGTGAAGATGCTTCTTCAAACTCTATTCCTAGTGACTTTATGGACACATCCATTTAGTTTTCTTGTTAATAACGTAGAAGTGATTTGCTATTGCCTTCATCTGGATTTTTTCCCTATTTCCCAGTATTTCCTGTTGTTCTTTAATCTAAGCATCAATTAACTCTGCTAGACTTTTTTGAGAGCATCCAAGACAGCTAGATGTTATCAAAGGTGACCTACGAGGAGGTTGAGGAACCTTTAATTTGTACCTGCAAACTAATGGGTGGCTCCATTTCTCATATCCCTTAGGACAGAATGGTGGTGACTGCAGTTTCAATCTGGGCAACCCCAGAACAAGGGGGTGCTTCCATCTTCATTTATTCTGGTTATAGGGCTGTGATGCTGAACCTATGGCCCGCGTGCCAGAGGTTGCACGCAGCACCCTCTCTGATGGCACACGAGCTGTCGCCCCAGTTCAGCTCCACAGTGCATGTGAGCTGTGCATGCCTCCCACCAGCCAGCTGGTCTTTGGGTCTCTGCCATGCATGCATGAGGGGCGGGGCACGTGTGGGAGGTTGCGTGCACATGCATGGGACGCATGCAGGGGGTATCGCGCACATACACATGCAGGGCATGTGCAGCGGGGTCGGATGAGGCATGTGCGTGGGGGGTCCTGCATGCATGTGGGGGGTGGGGGTGTGCAGGGGGCATGCACACATGCGTGGGAGTGCGCGCATTGCATTTTGGGGGTTTGGATGCGTGCTTGTGCGCTTTGGCCACTGCGACCAAAGAAGGTTAGCTATCACTGTTATAGGAAGTGTAACAAGAGCCATCAAATCCCTGTAAGGACACTGTATCTGCTAACACAACTGGCAATCAACTTCACTGAAATGAAAGAGAACTCCAGGTAGTCCTTGACTTAAAACAGTTTGTTTACCGACTGTTTAGTTTAAACGGCATTGAAAAAAGTTACTTAGGACCGTTTTTCACACTTATGACCATTGCAGCATCCCCACAGTCACATGATCAAAATTCAGACTCCTATTTATGACTGTTGCAGTGTCCCGGGGTCATGCGATCACCTTTAGCAACCTTTTGATGAGCGAAGTCAGCGGGGAAGCCAGATTCCCTCAACAACCATGTTACTAACTTAATAACTGTAGCTATTCGGTTAACAATGATGACAAGAAAGGTCATAAAATGGGGCAAAACTCGTTTAACAATTATCTCACTTAATGACCGAAACTTTGGGCTCAGTTGTGGTGGTAAGTCAAGGATACCAATATAGATAAAGGAATATCTGAAATATAAAGTTTTCTTGAACGAAATTTAAACCTTGCTGTTAGTTAATCTGTGCCACAATTAGCTTCCATTTCATTTTTTACCCCCAACTTTAGCTGACACCATATTTTATTTGTCTACATCTCAAAGGACAACTACAAAACCAAAGATCTGGGAAGCCAGCCACTTTTTACTATTAACACAATTAAGCTTAGGAATGAAAAAAGATATAGTCTTACTGACTCAGGACAATGTACCATTCATTCCGATATCTTGGAGGAAAGAACTCATGGCTATAAAACCGTGATTTAACACTTCAGGTTGAAATATTCTACAATAACCTACAAAATGAAAGAGCTTAAGCCTTCCTTCCTTCCTTCCTTCCTTTCTTTTTTCATCCTTTGAAATCTCCGTTCAGAAAAGCTTGATGTAATTTCACATGTATGCAAAATTTAAATTGGTTTTGGAGAAAGTAGCAAGGCTTTTTTTTTAATAATAAAAAAAAAGCCTCTATTCATTTCCACACAGCAATGTTGAATTAAATATTAGATCGTTAAATAAAATAGAAATACAGAACTAATAATATAAGATAGGTCCAAAGGCAGCTTTTAACATGATAAAGGTTTCTACTTCTGTTTCACTTTATTGACTGCCAGCATGTCATAAGATATTTTTTGCCAATTGCAGCAGACACAACTGTGGGACAGGATGCTGTTCTTCACAAGCCCAGCATGGGCTGTAGCAACTCACAACCAGTTGGAAGACTGTCCAGATCACAGCCATAACGCTGTGCATTATTAATTTTATTCTCCTTTTCGTATCTTGGTTTGTTGGGATTTTATCAATTACTCAATTTATTAAGTAGTAGATTGGATTTAAAGCTAGCATTTCAGTATGCATGCAAGCGTCTATTCACTGCATGCCATTTTATGCTTTCATCTTCAGGTAACTAAAGCTAAGATAACCTTTATTGTCATTTATTACCATGGGCACACTGACACACATTAAAAATGAAATTCTGTTGCCTGAACACTTACATAACACCCATATAAACATGCTATAAACATACATACATATTTTTTTATTTATTTATTTATTTTGTTGAATACGTATTAGATAATATATATAAGCATGAATTGAATACATAAAATGAATACCTATGAATACCTAATATCTATGTATTTTATTGTTTGGCTGTTCACCGCCCTGAGTCCTTCAGGAGTAGGGCGGTATACAAATCAAATAAACTAAACTAAACTAATACAATTAAAGGGAACATTAGGACGGGGCAGTAGGCACACTGATGCTCTTATGCACGCCCCTTACAGACCTCTTAGGAAAGGGGTGAGGTCAACAGTAGCCAGTCTAAGGTTAAAATTTTGGGGGTTTTGGGATGAAACCACAGAGTCAGGTAGTGCATTCCAGGCATTGACCACTCTGTTTGCTGAAGTCGTATTTTCTGCAATTGAGTTTGGAGTGGTTCACTTTAAGTTTGGATATATTGTGTGCTCGTGTATTGTTGTGGTTGAAGCTAAAGTAGTCATTGACAGGTAGGACATTGTAGCAGATGATTTTATGAGCTACACTCTAACATGTAAATATTATACCTACACTCTAACATGTAAATATTAATTTACATTTATAATTTATAAATTTATAAATTATATGTAAATATTAAATATTAATCACTGCTCATCTTGAATACATAGCGGAAAGAAGAAGCTTGAACGTTCACAAGGTTGGGGCTGTATGGAATAAAACTGACTGAATCTGGATGTTCTGCTTCAGATACCACGAAGCCTCCTCCCAGAAAGTAACAAGGAAAACAGGTCATGAAGAGGATGTGTAGTGTCCCAGACAATCCTGTGGACCCTGTTCAAGGAACGCTTATTTGCTATGTCCTGGATAGAAGGGAGTGAACTGACAACAATCTTTTCTGCCGTCCTCACCACTCTGCACCGCCTTCCTGTCTGAATCAGTAATGCTTCCAATTCAGACTGTAATGCGATATGCTGTCAATTGTCCCTCTATAGAAAGTGGTAAGGACAGGGGGAAGAAGATGTTCTTTTCTCATGCAATGCAGAATATAAAGCCATGGTTACAAATAGAGTCAACCTTAAAGAGGATTGATTCCAGAGCTGCAGAGCCTCTGCAAAAATATATACAATAGTGACTCTGCTAAAAAGCGTGAGCCACATGGGACCTTCTCTGGTAATGGCAGCTAGCAGCTATTTTTCTCTACAGCGTCCAAGAATGATTGTACATTGGCAGAGGCGGGCCAGTGGTTGCAAACTACTTGAAGTTGGTTGGAGGCATAACTCAGTGGCTCTAACAGTATGTGGAAATGATCTTGGGAGACCGTCAAAGGGATGCTACCTAGGGAATGGTCAGATAAGAGGAACCTAGTCCACAGCTGTATGTTGGGTAGAATAAGAGGCTTAGGAGCAATTCTCCCTACTTTATTGGGCTGTAAAGGTAATGGTAGGAGAATTATACTTTCAGACTTGTAAGATTCTGTTAATGTAGCTTTACAATAACAGAGAATTAGCTTATCTAGCCATGTCTCCTGTCCAGATAACCCATGCTTCACACAAAAGAGACTCTGGGTTCAGTTCCTGGCATTTAAAGGTATATCTGGGATAACTTTGGATAGCCACTGTCAACCGGTCTATATAAAACTGGGTATCTAGGAATAGTACTTGCTTCTTAGTTCAAATGCTTAGAATAGCAGAAAAATAGAGCAGGAACATGATTTTCAGGGCTCTGAGTCCTACCCCGTGCTAAGTTCAAAAATCCAAAGTAGTCCAGACTTCCACTTGAATGGGTCCCACATTTTTGGGGTTCTATTGTTGAATTCTTTCTCCTACAGGTAATCTTCTACTTATGACCCCAATTGAGCCCAACATTTCTGTTGTTAAGCGAGAGTGTTGTTAAGTGAGTTTTGCCCCATTTTACAACCTTTCTTGCCAGAGTTGTTAAGTGAATCACTGCATTTGTAACACAGATGTTAAATGAATTTGGCTTCCCCATTGACTTTGTTTGTCAGAAGGTCACAAAAGATGATCACACAACCCTGGGACACTGCAACCGTCATAAATATAAGTCAGTTGCCAAGAGTCTGAGTTTTGATCATGTGACCAAGGGGATGCTGCAATGGTCATAAGGTTGAAAAACGCGTACACTTTTTTTAGTGCCATTGTAACTTCAAACAGTCACTAAATTAACTGTATTAGGATCTGTTGTTGATGCTGCCATAATCGGCTTTCCTTAATTTAAAACTGTCTGATTATTTTCTTCGCTGACATCAAACCTGCTCCTACAATCTGTATGAATTCTAGTTTAACAACAGACTGCATAATAAGTGATGTCAAAACAGCGTTCTCCCCCCAATTTTTTCCAGGGTTTTTGCTTAATAATAAGTCTTTCTTATTATTTCTTCACATTCATCTGTTAGCGATCCAATTTCTTTTTTTCTTTTTTTTTTCATTTCTGATCGTAAATTCTTTTTTGTTTTGGTAGGAAAAGATTTCAATTAGCATTATGCTCCTCCAAAGGTAACAGTGAACAGAAGTCCATCATAAATGTTGATCAGCACTGATAATCATACCAACAATATATTTGCCACGCGGGTTGTGATGGGAGCGTCCCAACACTCCCATGTTACACCCCTCCTGCGCGACTTGCATTGGTTACCAGTTGCCCTTCGGATGAGGTTCGAGGTACTGGTTATTACCTACAAAGCCTTTTATGGCCTAGACCTGGGATATTTGTCGGATCCCCTGCAGCCAGCGACAATTCCCAATCGCCCGATGCGTTCCCACAGACAGGGCCTTGTCAGGGTGCCGTCGGCCAGACAGTGTCGGCTGGCAACCCCCAGGGGGAGAGCTTTCTCTGTGGGCACACCCACCCTCTTGAACCATCTTCCTTTGGAGCTCCTGATGGCTCCTGACCTTCGCTCATTCCGCCGCGATTTGAAGACCTGGTTGTTCCACAGCTTGGACTGATGGGGGGTGTCTTAATGAATTTTAAATTGTTTTAAATTGGAATTTTAATTTTATATTGTCTTTTAATGAGGAACTGTGCATTTTTACCATTGTGAGCTGCCCTGAGTCCTAGGAGATAGGGTGGCATATAAATTGCATTATAAATAAATAAATAAATAAATAAATAAATAAATAAATAAATAAATAAATAAATAAATAAATAAATATTTTGTATGAAAGTTTGAATCCAGAAAGGTACACAGCTGTATACATACAAGAAACCTGTATACAGCAGAAGAAGAAGAAAGGTAAGTATAAATTCCTGCAGAAGTTTTGAAATAAATATTTTAGTTGAAATGGAAAAATAAAAGACCACAATGTGGGAAAGAGACAGCCCACACAATAATAATATTCAATCCTCCCTTGTATGGGGTGGAATCCATTTTAAACAGACCACATATGAATCCCATCCAGTGTAAAGACTTTCCCCTTTCCTCTGCAAGTATACATATATAAAGAAATACATGGTGATCTCTAAGGGAGAAAAGCACACAGTTGTAGTGAAAATAATTTGTGTTGGGCTTCACCTAGCAAGCCACTGCAACCCACTTCCTTGTAACAGACATCACATTTTTGACAATATTTTATTATCTCTTTCACCAAGGAATTAAGATCACTTTATTGGAAGATATGAGGGACTGTTTACCCCATCCAATATTACAGGGTAATAAATATGTATAATGTCAAAGTTTAACAATGCAAACCAGTGTTAATTAACCATCCCCATGTGGTTATTTGGAGTGGGAGAAAACACGGAAAAAGAAAAAAAAAAGGAGAAAGGAAAAAAGTTATTTCAACAGATTTGTTACACAAGATTGCCATCTAGCATAGAATAAGGGCACCTCCAAGTGGTACACTTTTAAATTCCGCCTGGGAAATCTGTTAGAATTCCATACAAATCCAGATAACTAAGAAAATATTTTTTTTTTAAAAAAAGAGTAGATTCCTTTCAATCAATATGCATTTTAAATAATGTGGTGTCTATTACCAATGATGCAGCATTAAATTGTGTCGCATCTAAATTAGAAGGATAGGATAAATCATCTGTGCAGTCAGTTTTACTCTGCAAAAAAAACCTAAAGCGTGTAGCAATACTTTAAAGGTTGTAAGGGGAAATGCTTTTTGATTTGTGGGAAATAAGTTCTTACTTTCACAACAGATTGTTGAGAGATGGGTTCCAAATCAAGCATTGTTTCTGTGGCTCTCATTAGAAAATAATAAAAGCTTTGGTGACTCAAACCAGTGTTTCTTACATTAAAAAAAAAATCTGCCGGATTTCTTCTGCCGGACAGTTTACAAATCTAACCCTTTCCTATAAATAATAATCATTTATGGTTGTTGCTGTTATTACCACTGCTGTTATTGCTATGGGGAAGAAATTTGCTTCCTTTCTCCAGTAATGGAATTTTATTCCATTGGTGCTTCCAGGATCTACAAAATAAATCAGAGTAGAGTTACCGGATTCACCAAATGTTGCAATGCAACTCATGATGAAAAGGAAATGTTTTTTAAAAAAATTCCAACATGTTGGAAAAAAGTGGATGCGTGGATGCGTATGCCATGTAGAAATGCATAATAAAACCTTTATATTAGGTAAATGTGGTTTGCAAATGTATGTATCTCAGTAGAAGCAGACATCAACATGTGTGCATATTGGCAGAAATGTTCAAAAACGTATTTTGGAAGTTTTGTACAGATTTTTAAAACACACACACACACACAAAAATATCAAATGAATTGACAGATTTTGCAACACTTGAAATAGAATAGGCAGATTTTTATAGCAGTACTGTCAGGCTCAAAGAATCAGGATCAAAATGTTAAATTGCAATTCATAAGATTTATTGCTCAAGCCTATACACAAGAATCTAGTCAAGTAAAGTTCAGAACTAAATTAGTGCCAGATAAGCATCAACGGAATTTAAGGGGGACTGAACCCTTTGTGGCAATGTAACAAATCTAGTGTCAGGTTGAGATCTAGGCTGATGACTCATTTAACTCCACCCCTCCCCCAGCTCTACTTGCTCTTCTATAGGTCCTATCTTCTGCTAGTTATGGTCTGCCTCTGCTATTAACCTTATCAATATGGCTATCGATTTACTAACTTACAAAGTAAATATATAATGGTAGCAGTAACAGTAAATGCAGTGGTGGGATTCAGCCAATTCGCACCACTTTGGGAGAACTGGTTGTTAACTTTCTGAACAGTTTGGTGAACTGGTTGCTGGAAGAAATCATTAGGGCAGAGAAACAGTTGTTAAATTATTTGAATCCCACCACTGAGTAAATGTAGTAGTAATACAATGTTAATAAAGACTCGTTTCAGTTGCTATTGCTATTGCAATGTTGTCACTGCCATTGCAATAACTAAGCATCAAGAATAAGTCAGTGATTCCACAGAAACTTATGATACTTTCATGTGGAATGATTATGCCCAGGGAGATTTCTCTTAAGGATAACTGCACTAAAGAACTGAAAAGGAAGAATGATCAAATATCAAAGGATCCCTTGAAGGACAAGTAGCCGCCTCCTAGAATATCTAAACAAGCAGTAGGTAGAAGACTGCACAACCTGCTATACTCATACCAGTAAAGATCGAGAAATTCTTTTCAGATACTTTGGTATCTGAATACTTAATAAGATTAAGTGTACAGTCTAAAAGAATATCAAATGCTTTGGATTAGAATTATGGATTACTGTTATCCAACTAGCCAAGATTCTGGAATAAGCATAATTTTATAGATTTTCAGGCAGAGTTGCAATTCATACCAGTGACTAAATAAAGAACAGTCTGATTAACATTGCTGTGAAGATAAAGTACTGAAATTTAAGAGAGCTTCGTTCCATTAATTGCACTGATCCATGAATTGTACAACCATAAATGACTTTTATTAGATCTAGAAATAGCTCTTTATAGCAGTGCATTATTGCAATCCTATGGAGTTTTATGCCGGATTGCTTAAAAAAAAACCACACAAGTGGAATGAAAATGTGGAAGTTTATTCTTCATGATAAAACAGAACAAATTGGACATGGTCATTTGATTGGAATTAAATGTATTGCTGCAGACTTCAACTCAGGAAATTCTCAACAATGATCTTATACTGGCTGGGAAATTCTGGGCCCTGAGTTCACATAACTGGAAGATGCTCAGATATGGAAAACAAGTTCTTTGTGTTTGAACATAATATATGAAAACCGGTTTTGATCACACACACACACACACACACACACAGAGAGAGAGAGAGAGAGAGAGAGAGAGAGAGAGAGAGAGAGAGAGAGAGAGATCAAGGCAGAGTGATAAATAGAACTTAAGCATGCCACAGCTTAAGTTCCCAAATGTGCTACTGGCATAATAATAGTATAACTATTTCATTCTATTTTTATGTTTATTTTTGTAATTTATAGGAGGAATGCTATTTTCAATACAATAATGCAAACATTTGTTTAAAAAAATTGTTGCTCCTTCAAAGGTAACCAAAGCAACAGTAAAGAGTGGAACAGATTTTCCAAATCTTTATTGAAGGTGCCTTTGTGACTTTAAGCATGTTGCAAGCAACTGTAGAGTGCACAACCTTCCTCTGCCTCTGTGTCAGAAGGAATGGTCAATGAAGCAGACATCAGCTGCCTTTTGGGCTTAGATTCAACAGGACGACTCCCTGCCACTTCTTTTGCCCTCTAAATGACAGCTATCTTCTAAAAGCAGCTGGCAAATTGCAGTTGGTGAGGACAAAGAAGGATAATATAGGTCTGCTCATATTCTCTGATTATTACAGGAAGGAACTATGATGAAGAGAAAATATATTCTGAAAATTTTATGGATAGGAATTATCCCTGACACTCTCTCTCTCTCTCTCTCTCTCTCTCTCTCTCTCTCTCTCTCTCTCTCTCTCTCTCTCTCTCTCTCTCTCTCTCTCTCTCTCTCTCTCTCTCCTCTCCTCTCCTCTCCTCTCCTCTCCTCTCCTCTCCTCTCCTCTCCTTTCCTTTCCTTTCCTTTCCTTTCCTTCCTATTATAAAAAAATAAACCAATGCAAATGAGCAGTCTTGCAATATTGAATTGAGGTTAAAGTTTGGAAAAAATAACATTGCCTCTAAAAACAAAGTGCAATTTTCCCTATTCCGAAGACTTTCTTTTAAAACATGCCACAGGTTTTAAAGTTATTTCTAACATAGTATCCAAATCACAATTCACTATCTCCATATAAATAAAGTTCTGTCAAGTTTTCCATTTTACAAATCCAAGGCACGTTCTCTTCAAGGCATTGTCAATTTTAAGGTAAATAAATCTGGTAGAGGGACTGTTTTCTGCTTTGCACACAGCAGAGCAAAGCATTGTTTGTTTGCTTGTTAGCTTGCTTACAAAAAGCGTAGCAGAACAGACTCCGTAAACTCCCGTTGAAGTGCAAATGCTCCTTTTGATACCGTAGAGTTAAGTGTTCTTTAGGTACTTTGCAGGCATCTCTTGTAAATATATTGGCAGCACATCAATACTGCAAGTATATAAAAGAGAAAAGTGATAGTATGTGAGCAGGGAACTCAACAAGTACATCCCAGTTGTGGACAAAACAAATTTCATTTGTGGAGCAGATTACCCACCAGGTTCTGTAATGACTTAATTGGGACATTATGGTTTGGTATTGTCTTTGACCCCAGAAGACCACATCCTGGACATATGGAAAGTCATTATTCTGAGAAAGAGGCTGATGCATGCATTCATTCATTCATTCACTCACTCACTTATTTACTTACTTACTTACTTGGATTTTTTTTTCCACAATCGTATGACTCTCTGTATTTGCACTCTTACATTAAAAATGTCAGCAGTAACATTAAAACAACATACAATCCAAAACAAGAACTAAAGTAGGAGAGGAAAAAAAAAAAGAACAAGAGATTCTTGAATGCCTTTAGAAAAACCTACTTACTTCTTAATTATTTCCTAAAAACATTCTGACATTAAAGGTGGGTGGGAAGGGGAATCCCATTCTACTAGGAGTCTGAATTGAACTGCTAGTTACTTCTATTTCTAGTCTACTATGTCTAGTACATGTCTAGTCTAGTGAAAAGAAAAACTAGGGATGACATGATAGCAGCATTCCAATATTTGAGCGGCTGCCACAAAGAAGAAAGGGTCAACCTATTTTCCAAAGCACCAGAAGGCAAGACAAAAAACAATGGATGGAAACTGAACAAAGAAAGAAGCAACCTAGAACAAAGGAAACATGAAATTTAATGTGGAGAAAAGCAAGGTTTTACACCTAGGCAGGAAAATCCAATGGTATAAGTCAGGGGTGAAATCTACTTACCTTCTTTACCGGTTTGGAAGTGCACACTGCGCGCATCAGATGCTCGCTTCGCTCACATGCACACATGCGTCAGATGCACATGCAGACCCTCTGTGCATGCGCAAAACCTTCTGTGCATGTACAGAGGGTAAAAAACATATTACTTCCTGGTTAAAACCAGGAAGTAATGACACCCGGGTGGGTGGGCGGAGCCTCGCACCACCATTGCTACCGGTTCTCCAAACCACCTGCCACAATCGCTACCGGATTGCCTGATCCGGTCTTAACCGGGAGCATTTCACCCCTGGTATAAGTACAGATGAACTGAAACCTGGCTCAAAAACTGTAACTGTGCCCCCGCATTACAAAAAAGGATGTTGAGACTTTGGAAAAAATGCAAAGAAGAGCAGCTAAGAAGATTAAAGGCCTGGAGACAAAAACATATGAAGAAGGTTTGCAGGAACTGGGTATGGCCAGTTTAGAGAAAAGAAAGACTAGAGGTGACATGGTAGCAGTATTCCATTATTTAAGGGCTGCCACAAAGAAGAGGAGGTCAAGCTATTTTCCAAAACACCAAAAGGCAAGACAAAAAACAATGGATGGAAACTGAACAAAGAGAGAAGCAACCCAGAACTAAGGAGAAATTTCCTGACAGTGAGAACAATCAACCAGTGGAATTGTTTGCTTTCAAAAGTTGTGGGTGCTCCATCGTTGGAGGCTTTTAAGAAAGAACTGGACAACCATTTGCCTAAAATGGAATGGGATCTTCTACTTGAGCAGGGGGGTGGTCTACAAGACCCCCAAGGTTCCATCCAACTCTGTTATTTTGCTATTCTTCATTTCCTGTTGTTCGTGAAGTCAAAATGATTTTTAGACCTGATGCAATGAATAGCAATAGCACCTCGACTTACATACCACTTCACAGTGTTTTACAGCCCTCTCTAAGCGGTTTACAGAGTCAGTCTATTGCCCCCAACCATCTGGGTCCTCATTTTACTGACCTCGGGAGAATGGAAGGCTGAGTCAACCTTGAGGTGCTCAGAATCGAACTCCTGGATTGAGCAGTGAGTTAGCCCTGTAGTACTGCATTCTAACCACTGTGCCGCTATGGCTCCTCTGAAGGACAATTGGGGAATATATATTTTTTTTTGTATTATCCAGGAACAAATACTATTAATTCTATGGAAAAAAATGTCACTGTTGTTATATTGGCATTTTGGAGAATGCGTACATCACAAATTATGTGCATTAGGCCCACTTAAGTCCCACTGACATCCTTGCCTCTTTACAGACACATTCTGCAAAATGTGAGACAGGTACAGGTATTCCTCTGACAATGGCAATTCAGTGACTGAACAAATCTCTCATAATAACTTCCTTGTTCCATTCAAAGGAGGGAAAACAATCCATTCCACCGAAGGAAAGAGAAAATCTGCAAATGAAGGCAGTCCAAAGTTCTGCTAGAGGAAATACTATGCCAAAGGATAGGCATTTGCTGGTTGAACATGTGCACAAAGACAATTCAGAGAAGCTATTGAACTGAGTAGAGAGAGCTTCTCTGTCTGATAATAGTAGCTTGCACCATTCAGGGATATCATCCACTTGATGATTGTGGAGTCTCTGATTCCATCACCTTGAAGCTCTGAAAGGTATTACCATGCTGAATTCTTGGCAGTTCCAAATAACAAATGGCTTTACTGTTCTGTCAAAGACATCTGCACCCCTACATTGAATAGACTGCCTCACAGTGGGGAACTTCATTAGAGTTATCAGATCATTTACAGAATAAGGACAATGAAGGAAAAAATTAGGTTCCTATCCATATTTAGGGCCAAGACACTGAGCTTGTCAATTGAAACATCGGCAGTTCAGCAGTTCGAATCCCTAGTGCCGTGTAACAGGGTGAGCTCCCGTTACTTGTCCCAGCTTCTGCCAACCTAGCAGTTCGAAAGCATGTAAAAAATGCATGTAGAAAAATAGGGACCACCTTTGGTGGGAAGGTAACAGCGTTCTGTGTGCCTTTGGCGTTTAGTTTAGCTATATGACCACAGAGATGTCTTCAGAAAGAACTTCTTCAGCTTGAAACAGAGATGAGCACTACCCCCTAGAGTTGAGAACGACTAGCACATATGTCCGAGAGAAACCTTTATCCATATTTATGAGGATGATATTCCAGACTTGCTGTATTTCTCTATTCTCTGAGAATTTCCACATTTCACCCTTATATTTAAGCTTAAAATACTGTTGCCGTAGTCCTACCTCCTTCCCAATTCCAAGTTCCACATGTCACTTTTTTTTGCTCCATTTAAAAAAAAATATTCTAATTATTAACCAATTGCCTTTCTCCTTATATTTGTTCATTTGTTATATGTGAGAAAATTAGCACCTCACCATCCTGTTAGCCCAAGTAAAGCAGAAACAAAAAAATGCCTTGAAATCCTTTTCAGTGTGTTGCTCATCATTTGAGACTTCTGGGAAAATTTAACTTTCTGTGTGATTGTTGCCTCAAAAATGTAATTTTGTGTCTTGTTTTCCATCTCTTTGGTTTTAGTATTTATGGGATTGATGATTGATATATAAGAAGTGAAATAAGGATCTGTTCTTAACATGTGCAGTGCAATGTGCCAGATTGGGAGAAGACATCATAGGCTTCCTTTCACAAGTTCTCCAGGCTCAGGATAAATAAATGAATAAAATAATGCCAACTAAAATAACCAATGGAAAATAACTCTTCCATCTGCTAGCTTGGAGACTTCTCCTTGCTGTAGGTAACTAATAAGAATTAGAACTGGGTAAATTGTCATTGGATGCAGTGGAATTAGTAATCCAGATCTTTAGCCTTTATCAGTTTCTTGTTGGTGAGAACCTTGTAAGTTTCCTAAGACAGTGGTTCCATGCTCCTCTTCACTCTTCAACCTTCTAAGATGTAGTTGGTACTCCACTGATACTCCATAGTGTCCGGTCCCAGTGGTGAACCAGAACCAGTAGCGAAGGTAAGTGGATTTCACCGCTGTCCAGTCCCATCTGCTAAAGGAGATGCTGGGGAACTGTATCTTGTTATTCAGGCAACTTTCTTTTTACATAGTCTATTCCAGGCATTCTGGCTGTGAACTATTGGAACTAAAGTCCAATACATCAGTTAGGCTCCCAACTTGTGGAAGATTGATCTATACTTTTAGGTCTTTCTTCCTCTGACATAATTAGGATTTAATTAATAGTAAACTCCAGATCAAATGTGGGTTTTAAAATGTGAATTGGAGTTTTGAGTGGGGTTTTTTTCCAATAAAGGCCATGCTTAGAATAATATGGTCCATATTATTTGTACTGTTAATTCATCCAAGACAGCTCATTGCCGTTCTTTATATTTCTTGCAAGGATATTTTGGCTTCCTTGAACAGATATCTTAAACTTGTACAACTATACTTAAGCTAAGTGTAATTCCCATTCTGTGAGGATGAATAGATTTGACTTTATAACCTCCAACTGCAATCATGCCATTCAAATAAAACTTAATGGCATTAAGTATTGGAAATGTCTGTTAACATTTTCAAGGTCATTACTTTTTTTCCTTTATTACAAATGCATCAAATAATTACACTAATTAAAAACGCAAGCTTTGTTTCAGTTAACGGACTGGTGATGCCCATCTGAAATGCAGGGTAAAAATAATAAATTACAAGCACTACAAGATAAAAGGCCACTTGGCAATGTTTCTGGGTTGAAACTTTGTTCTGAGTCATCCACCATTATTTGTGGTCACCCGCAACCTGGCACTTTCCCAAAACCATCTAAAATCGAAGACAGAATTAAGCCTAGAAGTTCACATTAAGCTGAAGCTTTCAGAAGATGGGACTATTCATTTCCAAGTTACAAAAGAATTAGGTATGATGGGTGCCTTTTTATGGCAATGAGGAGATTGGGGTTGAGGAGGAGAGGTTTACCTCAGAGATGGTATTCAGCAGGTTCTGACTAGTTCTGGAGAACCGGTAGTGGAAATTTTGAGTAGTTTGGAGAACCAGTAAATACCACCTCTGACTGACCCTGCCCCCATCTATTCTCTGCCTCCCAAGTCCCAGTTGATCGGGAAGAAATGGGGATTTTGCAGTAACCTTTCCCTGGAGTGGGAAGGGAATGGAGATTTTACGGTATCCTTCCCCTGCCACATCCACCAAGCCATGCCATGCCATGCCATGCCCACAGAACCGGTAGTAAAAATATTTGAATCCCACCACTGGTTTACATGTAATAGAAAAGAAGATCCAGGAAAGATGTACTTGTAAAAAGCTGGAGGCTGATTCTGAAAAGAAGGTCGAGTTTTGCTCTTTGTAACTAGCTTGTAATAATAATATTTTAAAAAAATACAGAAAAGGTCATTGACAAATGATGGGAATATGCATACTCAGCACAAATAAAAACATAAGGGGGAATTGTACTGTACTATATGACATGGTCATAACTCTTGGCTGGAAAATGTGAAATAAACTGTAAATAGAAAAACAACAGAATATTAATCTGGGACAGACAGTTCAATGTGAATATACAGATTACAGCAATTTATAATGGAATAATTAACCAAATAGTTATAAATACAGCATATATTTTATTAAACTCTAAATTGCATCCACCTAAAATTTCCACCAGTCTCTGCTAATTAAATGTTCATTAAATTCCCATTTATAAATCATTTAAAAGGAGGGAGAGGGAATACAGCTAAATATCCAAGTAGGCAAGTTTTCAGTAGAAAATTAAGATCCAACCTATAGGATGCACTAACTTCATTCTTTGAATTTTTCCATAGGCAGAAAAAATTATCCTACAGTTTCCCCGAGGCAGAACTCCTCTTAATGGTAACCATAGCATGACTATTGAAAAGCTCCATGAGATGAGTTATCTTAAGAACAAAAGCACAGGGAGCCAAAGAGGCTCCAAATGTTGGAAAGATTATTGTACAATTATTATATAGTCATACAAATTCCTTGGCCATCTCGGAACTAAATATACGAACGCACTCATTGGAATTTCTCCAAAAAAAAATGTTTTCTCTCTTAAAAGACTTTCTAAAACAAATTCTCTAAAATCAAATTGAATGAAAGTATGAGTAAAAATCACATTTTTAACAGAAGATTGAGCAGGGAATGAGCAACAAATTTCATTGTTACTAGGGAAAAGGAATTTGAAGCAGATGAAGGGAAGCAAATGGAATATTTGAAAGGTACCTTGGGGCCAATCAGAATGTAAATCCGATGAAGCATGGGAAACTTCGTAGCCTCCAGAAATTGTGGAATTCAATTCTCATTTGGCCCTGGTCATCATATCCAGTGGCAAAGAAGTTGTAATGAAAAACTTTTGAATGATATCTAGGTACCGACCCTTCTATACCTCAAATCACCACAGCATTTCTTGATTGGTTTTGCTTTTTCTAACCATTAAAGCTCAACACTTTTAAGAAGAGATTAATGAACCAGGTCAAATCATTCTTTAGGCCAACAGTCTGTCCTGGCTTTTGGCAGTCCCAAATCTATCTATGCCTAAAAGCAGGATAGGAGTACTTGGAATTTTCCTGTTCTTGTTTTGTAATCACCTTACTTCTAGAAAACAATACAGATTGCATTTCTACTATCCAGTAGTGGATTTCAAAAATGTTTATTACTGGTTCTGTGGGTGTGGCTTGGTGGGCGTGGCATGGCTTGGTGGACGTGGCTTGGTAGGCATGGCAGGGGAAGGATACTGTAAAATCTCCATTCCCACCCCACTCCAGGGGAAGGATACCGTAAAATCTCCATTTCCTCCCCAATCCAGGGGAAGGTTACTGCAAAATCCCCATTTCCTCCCAATCAGCTGGGACTCGGGAGGCAGAGAATAGATGGGGGCGGAGCCAGTCAGAATTTTTACAACTGGTTCTCCGAACTACTCAAAATTTCTGCTACTAGTTCTCCAGAACTAGTCAGAACCTGCTGAAACCCACCTCTGCTACTATTCCATAATGGATGTATGCATCAGCTCCTAATTTTCAGGAAAGTGCATTAAAGATCAACTAATACAGATTTGTGAGTTTGCATAAAGATCCATTCCAAATATTCAGTTCAAAGATGATTCAGTCAAATTCCTCCTTCTGAATTATCTGGTTATCTAATCAAATTGTGAAATCAGGGCTTTGGGATGGCTTCAGTGGTTTAGTGCAGGGGTTCCTAACCCCTGGGCTACAGTCTTTTTGAAACTGGAACACGGGAGAGATGGGCAAGCGTGTAAGTAATGGGCATTTGCACTCATGCGTGAAGCTCCACTCGTGCATGAGCAGAGGGCACTGTGATTACTTCCCCGGATGCTTCCCCAGATAGCTCTCTGGATGTCATCTGAGAAGAGGATGAGCCAGTTCCTTGGCATGACACGAGCTGAGTTGATTGATGGCTCTGAGCAGCTATCTCTGGCTGAAACACAGATGCAGCAAGACAGTTCTGAGGCTCCAGGTAGGAAAACATGCATCTTCAGCTGGTCAGTGATGGGGAAGAGGAACTGCCTTCTGTACTGATCCAAAAACACGTTGGGCAGAGAAAAGGCAAGAGCAGAGAAGGCCATCCATGAGGAGAAAGCCTTACCCTTCTTGATGGGCTACACCAGAAGCTGGCTATTTAGCACAGCAGACGGATGGAGATAATGCTGGGAACAATGTGCTTGTTTCTTAGCTATGTGTTTCCTGGTCATTGTGATTCCTAACTCTCTTGTGTTGTGGATTTAAGTTTGCCTGTTGGCTTTATTTTTTTTAACAAAATTTCAAGTGCCTGGTGGACTCTTTGACCATTGCTCTGTGGACTATCATTGGTCTGCTTGTGGCTGGATTTCATTGGGACAGTTCTGGGTTTTTGGTGAAGGGAATTGCTGGCGAATATTAATAAACTCACTGAAGCACTTGTTACACGTGTATGTATGTGAGTAAGTGGGAATTCCAGTGGTGGAATTCAAATTTTTTCACTATCGGTTCTGTGGGTGTGGTTTGGTGGGCATGGTGTGGCTTGGTTGTCACAGCGTTTTTTTTATTTCCCAGCTGAGCTTCATTATTTTTGGACTAATAGACTTACTGTAGTTTGCCAAGTTCCTTATCAGTGTTTTACTACGCATGTCCGCATTCCTTCACTTGCTTCACACACTTTTTCCTTTGTTCTCTTGCCAGAGGTCCGGCTGGACCGGCAGGAGATCTCGCTTGCCAAAATGTAACAATTACTTTTCTTAGTTAGTGAGGTGTTTTATTTTCTTTATAACAAATAAATGAGTTTTATTAGAAACTTTCCTTCGCGTTTTCTTTATCAGAATATTGCAACTTGGAATAAGCCACGATCCATCTCCTCTAAACCAGGGTGATTTTTCCCAGAGCCAAACATGGGATTAATTGATGCCCTGACATCTGGTAGCACTCGGACGGTTGATTTATGGCTTTTTCCCTTGTTTTGTTATTTCTGATAAGAGCGCATAGGCAATTAGTTTTTAGCTACGCTAATTATATTGCTGAGATGCCGAAACAGAAGAAAAAAGGCAAAATGAAACTAAGTCCACTCTTCGTAAATGATTTGATTGATCTTTCCAACGAAGAGGTGGCAGACAAGAGATTTCCAGATTTCCAGCCCCTTACTACAGCCACACGCCTGGAACAAGAAAAAGCCGTGGGAACAGAAATGGAGGGAGATAAGACAGAAGCTGCTTTTGAAGATAACGTACTGGAACTGAGGTCAGTGACGTCTTCTTCTGATTATGCCAGCTCTCAACCTGTCTTCCCAGAACCTTCTGAATTTGTAACGCTCGGTGCAAGGCTAAAGCAAACTGCCGAGCAAAATTCCTCCCACGCAGAGAGAGAAACAATTCATTATTCTCCTCGAAGCTCTAAGCTCACCCTGGATGAGCTGTCTATGAAAGCCTATCGTGACCGTATAAAACTCTATGAACAGCAGCTATCCCAGGCAAAAATGGCTATATCTATGCTTGAGCAAGATACGGGAGATAACTTAAGATTTTCAAAAGGCGCCATATTGTCTTCTTCCTCGGAGCCAAAGACACTCCCCCTGGTGGATTTTGTGTCAGGCCAATTAAGACAGAGGGCCCTGCATATGTCACATGAAAGTCTCCCTGATCAAGTTACATATAAACCTGCCACGCAATCATTCCTTGTAAGTGAAAAGCTGCCCGAAGCTAAAGGTGCAGCACCATCTGCTGGCAAAAGTAATTTACTACAGGAAGCTGAAATGCCACAAGTGTCTCCACGGGCTCAAACTCCAACACCCCCTGGTGGTGATGGTGCCTTTTTAGATGGAACACAGGCATGCTTTATGAAGCAAAGGCAAATGACTGCATCTCCAGCAGGTCATGCCAATATTGCAGCTCAAGCACAAATGGCAACCGGAATACAGCAGATTCCAGTGCATCAGCCACAGCAGCCACAAATGCCTGCAAATGTGCCCCAGCCACAAGTACAAATAGGGCCACCTCCTGGCCCACCTCCAATGGCACAACCAAGACCATTTTTAGGTCCACAACAGGCACAGCAAATACCACAGGCATTTCTGCCAGCACAGCCAGCATACCAAGTGCAGGCTCCTTACCAGGCATTTTCTGTCTCTCCACTAACTGGTGAGTCAAAACTAAAAATGTCTGAACTCCACGGTTCGAGATTGAAACCTGGTGAACAAATTGGAGGACATTTGACCAAACTGAAAGGTCCGAGAACAGAATTGAGAGAAAGAGGCCATAACATTGAAGATATTCAAATGATCAGCATCATTATTAACTCTTTGAATTATGAATGGAAAGATGCTGTTACAAAGATTAACCAAGTCCCAATTGCTCAACGCACAGTGGACAATGTCTGTAGACTTTTAATTGAAGAAGAGGCATTCATGTTGGCCACACCACACTTGAGAGGACCACCCGCATCAAGAGCTCCAGCTAGGCGCCCCTTCCTACGCTCCAAGGATGCCAAGATGCTACACCTGTGATCGTGTGGGACATGCCACCCGGGATTGTCCCCAACGAGTTCCAGCTCCTGTCACATACCAGCCCAGAGGAACAGATTCCAGAGGCAGAGGCAGAGGCGGAAGACAAGGTCGTCGTGGTCCCCGGCGTGATCCACAAACTCCACTCACCACATTGGCTTTAACCAATGATCCACAACCTCAACCAGAGTACGACAGACGACTCCTGTGGACTTTAGACAGTGGTGCAGCATTGCATATTACCTACAGAAAGGAACTTTTCACAGAGATGCACGAACCTGAACCTGAACTACGTGAACTTTATTCTTTTTCCAATCATCCTTGTCAAGTCAAAGGAAAAGGAACTGTTTATGTTGAAGAGCTCGATGCATTCATTCCTGATGTTTATTACATACCAACAGCAACCAGTAATTTGCTTAGTCAGTGTCACTTGTCTAGAATGTTAAAGTTCCAAGTTCACCACCTTGAAAAAGCAAGTTACATAGTTAAAGATGGAGATATTGTTGCTGAAACCATATTAATTGGTGGTGTTTATTACTTAAAGCCAAAGCCTAAACCACAAACACAGGCAAGTATGCAAACTCCAAAAAGGGAAAGCACAGGCCCAGATAGAGATGCTCCAGAGAGAGATCCTGTTGCTACCCCTAAGGCTCCTAAAGCCAACAAAAATAGAATTGGTAAACAGGTTGCTCAGAGCAAGCCTGAGGTTCCGCATAAAAATGTTAATGTTGAGAATTCACTAACAGGTAAACCTTTGCATTCCAGGTGTATCCATAAATGGCATAGAAGATTGGGGCATGCCAGTTTCCGTGTTCTTAGGAAGATGCCAGAGTTCGCAAAAGGTTTGGATCTAAAGGGGTGTAAGGTGTTTTTGGATTGTGCTGTCTGCAAAAAGGCCAAATCCAAAGCAGCAGCCATTCCCAAACACGCTACACGCCTGTCAACACGCATTTTTGATTTGGTTCACAGTGACATAGTTGGTCCTTTCCCGCCATCATTTGGTGGTAGAAAATATTTTCTAACAATTGTTGATAATTACTCTAGATATGGATATGTATATCCTATGAAAGAAAAATCAGAGACTTTTCAGATCTTTAAAGACTTTGCAACCCTTGTTTCTACCCAACACCAAGTTCGCATCGCCAGAATCCAGAGTGATCGTGGTGCCGAATTCATGTCTCAGCGTTTCCAGGACTGGATGCGTAAGAATGGAATTATTCATCAGACTTTGGCCCCTTACACACCGGCTCATAATGGAGTCGCAGAACGAAGACAAGGGGTACTGCAAACCATGATGCGTTGTCTCCTAGAAGACTCCAACCTTGGTAAGATATACTGGGGTGAAGCTATCAAGTATGCAAATTACATTGTAAACCGTACTTGGAGCAGTGTAATAAATCAGACTCCTTTCTTCATGTTGTATGGCTACAAACCCGATCTTAAAAACATCCATGTTTTTGGTTCATACGCTATGGTGAACATTCCCTTAGCTCAAAGAAGAAAAGGAGGTCCAACAGCAAAGAGACTGAGATTTATGGGTATTGATGATAATTCAAAGTGGAGCAAATTTATTGACTCTAAACATGCAATTATGATTTCCCAATCTGCTAATTTTGAGGAAGATATTGACTGGTCCAGGATTCATTCCAATGATCCTGGAGTTTATTTTCCCAGAGATGATACTGCTGATGCTACGCAGATTGATGATCAAGATTCCACTGATTCTTCTCAACCCGATGTTCCGTCTTCGCAAGCCGCGGATGCTGATGCTAGCAACGAAAGTGAGGACGAGGACGAAGCAGAAGAAGACTGGACAGTTGTTCCGAGACGTTCCAAGAGGGCCACAAAAGGAATCTCTCCACAACGATATTCTTGGCAACTGACAAAAGCACCCTTGCCTTTGATTTGCAATGTTACACTTCCACCTGATAATTTCACACAAATCAAGCAGCTCCCTGATTCAGAGCAAGACAAATGGTATGAAGCAATGCAGGTTGAAATGGACAGTCTAAAGAAACTTAAAGTATTTACACCTGCAAGATCTCCAGCAAACAAAAAGGTCATTGGCACTCGATGGGTCTACAGAATCAAAAAGAAACCAAATGGTGAGTCATTGTACAAAGCCAGACTTGTAGCTCAGGGTTTCGCTCAATGTTATCCTGAGGACTACACAAATACTTACTCACTGACAGTCAGAACTGAGAGTGTAAAAATTGCTTTAGCAACTGCAACTATCCTTGGTTTAGAAGTTTTCCAGTTTGATGTTGACACGGCTTATCTACATGCAGACCTAGATGAAGAGATCTACGTGAGAAGTCCTCCAGGATTCCGACAGCAAGAAGGGGATACCTGGTTCCTAAACAAAAGTCTTTATGGTCTGAAACAATCTGGTTTAATGTGGTATTTATGTCTTACTGACAAACTAAATTCAATGGGCTTTATTAAGTCCGAAACTGATGAGTGTGTGTTTACAAAAAGATCTAACAATGCATATGAGATAGTTCTTGTTTATGTTGATGATATTGTTTATATTGGTCCAAATAAGCAAATGAGTGAAATTTTTGCCAAAGCTTTGCAGAGATACTTCACATTGAAATCATTAGGTTGCATTAGCACTTATTTAGGTGTTCAGATTGAAAAAACACAGAAGGGGTTTAGTCTTTCACAAGAAGATAAAATTGAACAAATTTTGCATCATTGCAACATGAAAGATGCTAACACAACAAAGACACCCATGCAAACAGATTTTCACAACTTGACACAAGAAGAAAGTCCTGAGTTCGAGGATCAAACATTTTATTGTTCAGTCATTGGGTCACTATTGTACATTAGTAGTTGGACCAGACCCGACATTGCACTTAGTGTTAATCTTTTGTCTTGACACGTAGGTAAGGCAAAACAGTTTCATTGGACATGTATTAACAAATTATTGAGATACCTAAAATACACCAAACATTTGAAATTATTGTTAGAACCAACACATACTGATTATGCAGAATTATGTTGTTATGCAGATTCTGATTGGGCAAGTGATAAGAAATCATGTAAAAGTACTTCAGGTTATATGATGTTCTTAAATGGATGTCCTGTTTATTGGCAAGTACGTAAACAGAATTTTGTTTCTTGTTCATCTACTGAAGCTGAATATGCTTGTGTTTCAGATGCATGTAATTCTCTAACTTGGTTTGATACTTTAGTTACAGATATCTGGACACACCCGATCCGACCGATCACCGTGATGGAAGACAATGAATCGGTGGTTTATATTTCTGAATCTCATTTCACAGGTTCTAGGTCCAGACACATTGACATCCATTATCAAAACATAAAACATTTAGTGAAAAAAGGTTTTGTCAAAATGCAATATGTATCTACACATGATCAAATTGCTGATATGCTCAACAAACCACTCCCAGCAGCTCAACACGAGTATCTGCATAAGAAGATGTGCCTTATTTGATGATGTATTGATATTCGCTCAACTGGCAAAAGAAGGGGAATGTCACAGCGTTTTTTTTATTTCCCAGCTGAGCTTCATTATTTTTGGACTAATAGACTTACTGTAGTTTGCCAAGTTCCTTATCAGTGTTTTACTACGCATGTCCGCATTCCTTCACTTGCTTCACACACTTTTTCCTTTGTTCTCTTGCCAGAGGTCCGGCTGGACCGGCAGGAGATCTCGCTTGCCAAAATGTAACAATTACTTTTCTTAGTTAGTGAGGTGTTTTATTTTCTTTATAACAAATAAATGAGTTTTATTAGAAACTTTCCTTCGCGTTTTCTTTATCAGAATATTGCAACTTGGAATAAGCCACGATCCATCTCCTCTAAACCAGGGTGATTTTTCCCAGAGCCAAACATGGGATTAATTGATGCCCTGACATCGGTGGCCATGGCAGGGGAAGGATACTGCAAAATCTCCATTCCCACCCCACTCTTGTGGGAAGGATATTGCAAAATCTCCATTCCCACCCCACTCTGGTACCAGCCAGAGGTGGTATTTGCTGGTTCTCCAAACTACTCAAAATTTTCACTACCAGTTCTCCAAAACCTGTCAGAACCTGCTGGATTTCACCCCTGGTATGTACGAAGCACCACAAGTGCCCGCCATTCAAGCACCCTCTGCTCATACCAGTGGAGCTTCATGCACAAGCGCAAACACCTAGCACTCACGCAAGTCAGGTTTTGTGCACAATTGCAAGCACCATCTGCTCATGTGAAACCCTCTATTTGCACCAGTGGAGGATGCACATGCCTACCACTCGCACAAATGGAGTGGTGGGTGCACATGTCTTACCTCCCTGTGCCAGGCGGGGCCACCAAACTGGAAATGTTGGGGACCGCTGGTTTAGTGCATCTTTATTTTTTAAAAAATCAACAATATAAATCACTTTGGTTTCATGATTTGAATAAAATCAACCCATTGGCAAGCAGATTCAGACAAAATCTATGAAACTCATACTGTCCTGTTCAGCATAATGAATAAATATAAAATAGGTAGGCAGGCAGGCAGGCAAACTTATTAGCTATTAATCCCGCTACAAATACAAACAACATTTCAAATTATTCTAGTTTTTGAACGATTCCTATGAGGAAACATAGGAAGTTTAAAGGAGAGATATTTGCTTAAAAACAGCCAGAAGAAGTGGTAGGTGAGCATGAATTAGACCTTTAAGTGCTATAAGACAGCCCATGCCCGATTGGATCATGTCAAAGATATTTCCTTACCTAAAGAAAGAAATAGAATAATCTTGCATGGGCAAAAAGCAGCAGGAGGGGGAGTGATTTAAGACTTCCTGCCAGCTTCCCCATTAAGTTTCCTTTTGGAAAATGCATGGAACCAGGGGTGAAATCCAGCAGGTTCTGACAGGTTCTGGAGAATTGGTAGCGGAAATTTTGAGTAGTTCTGAGAACCGGCAAATACCACCTCTGGCTGGCCCCCGAGTGGGATGGGAATGGAGATTTTGCAATATCCTTCCTCCAGGAGTGGGGTGGGAATGGAGATTTTGCAGTATCCTTCCCCTGGAGTGGGGTGGGAATGGAGATTTCCATGCCACGCTACTCCCACCAAGCCACTCCCACCAAGCCACACCCACAGAATCGGTAGTAAAAAAATTTGAATTTCACCACTGCAGGGAACATAAGAAATCTTTCTCCCACCCTATATCCCTCCCTCCCTCTTGCTCCCTCTCTTTCCTCCTTCCTTCTTCTTTTTCATCCTCCTTTTCCTTTCTCCTTTTCTCCTTTCCTTCTTTCCCTCCCTCTCTCCCTCTTCCTTCCCTCCCTTTTCTCCCTTTCCAGCAGTCAGGTAAGTGGCTGCTGCTGGATGGGGGAGAGAACTATGAGACTGGCTGGGAAACTGATCATTAAACATTGAAAATGAATATCACATGACTGCAGTAGCAGGCCAGAAACAGTCAGTAGTAGTGAAGCAGCCACAAATTGTTGCCCTATGATGCACCATTTCACTCAGGCAAAGCTTATGAAAATGGCCTTTAGTAGAAAAAATCAATTTCTTTGTCTTATCTAACTTGTACTGCAGGTGTTAACAGAAACTGGCTTTGTTATTGAGTACCAGTGAAGTTGCTTATGAAATTGAAGGAGCTTTATGGTCGTAACAATAAGTCACTGATAACATTTGCATACAAGCTGCTGCAGATCAAGTTATTGGAAGATCTCAGTTCAAGTGCTGCTATCTTATCTCTAGCCAGATCATGTTCTCTCCACAGTTGAAATGAAAACAAAGTTTCCATAACTGTATTCAGCCATATTCAGCAGAGGAAAAATTAAAATTATTTAAAGCAAACAAATTAGACAAGTCTTTGTGCTTTCTGTTATTCTTCCGCAGTGTAAAAGAAATCATTTTTTTTTTTTGTTTCTTTGCAGGAGGTTGATTGTGAGAGCAAGGAAATAAATGGGATTTGAGTTTTCATATCCACCAGAAGCTTATTAATAATAAAAACAGCAAAGTTTGACTCAGGAAAATGGGTCTAGTACCGTGATGGTGAACATATGGCACACGTGCCCTCTCTGTGGGTATGCACCCCAGCTCAGCTCCACCCTGCATGCGTGCGTACCTCCCACTGGTCTTCAGGTCTCTACCACACATGCGTGGGGGGCTGGGGGGCATGCAGAGGGCACGCACATGAGCAGGGGCTGGGGCACACGTGTGGGGGCCACATATGCATGTGGAAGGGTGCACATGGGGGTGTATGTGCAGGGGTGACACGCACATTGCATTTTGGGGATTCACGTGCACACTTTGGGCACTCGGTCCAGAAAAGGTTAGCCATCACTGGTCTAGTAGAGAACCCTGGATCTTTTCAATCTCTAGAGTGATTTCTGAAAAGAACTATATTCTATGTGGTGTTTGGTAATTCCTGGTTTTCTCTCTCTCAGTCTGTATGTTTAATGTTTGAAGGTCAGTGAAACGAAACATTTAAAGCAAGCAAGCAAGCAAACAAACACCCTTCCTCAAATTCACATATGCAGCAAAAATCCAGAATGCCAGCTGATCCTAAATAAGTTCAATTTTAACTCCTGGAGACATTTCCTTGCTCCACATTTTTTCATAAATTTGGAATATGGGTTCAGGCATATGAGGAAAGCTCTAAATAATGTTGCTTCTAAATATCATGAAGCAAGACAAAACACTCTTTTAGACATTGTGAAACAGACTTGAGAAGAATATCATCCTTCCAACTCTGTTTTTCTGTTCTGTTCTGTGTTGTGCTGTTCTGTTCACTTATTTCTAATTAAAAATTAAAATTTAAATATTAGCAAAAGGAAAGGCTTGCAAGAATCAAAATAGGCATAGTTTCTTCTTAGCGCCTCCAGTGCTAGTTTTACACTAATCTTATGCTGGTACAGGAAAGAAGAAATTCCATTTCTTTTGGCAATCCTTTCCTCCCCAGTCAGGGTAAATCATTACCGATTTATGCTGGTTGGGGAGGAAAGATTTGCAAGGAACCAAAATAGGTGTAATTTCTTCTTAGCGCCACTAATGTAAAATTAGCACTGGCAGAGCTAAGAAGAAATCATAGTAGTTTATGGTGGCTGGAGAGGCAAGGATTGCAATGGAAGCAAAAATGACCGGATTTCTTCCACATAGGCCAATGAGAAAGCAGCCTTCCTGAGCTCATTAAAAGGTAAGTAAGCAAATGTTGATGGGGTGGGGTATGGAGGAGGTCCATAGGGCTTTGGGGAAACCAAGGGACAGGAGGCATAGCATGGGATATCTTACATGGTGGGGAAGGCCTCCTGGGAGTGCCTGTATCTGCACTAGGACTCCCTCAGTTTCTCCCATCTGTAAGTCACCCTATGCTCTACCTAATGACCCACACATTCATTTAATGAATGCATTGGGAAAAGCACGGACAGGGAGATCATTAGTTAGGTGCTTCATTTAACATAGTGCTCGATTTCCAACATAAATGTGCAGACTCAATTTCTGTCATAAGTCAAGGATTACCTTTATATCATTAAAAATTACATCTTGGTGACATTTAGAAGACAATTGAAGTAGTACCCAAGATGACACGAGTTGCTGTACAGCCTAGGATATCCTGGTCTGATATTTGTCACCTTAATACACGATCCTTCAAGAGAATTACTACTCAGATGATTGATAGAGTTGTGAAAATTCTTGGATACCAGAAAGACCTTGATACATATGGCCACCATTGAGAAAGCATGATTTTTTTTTCTCCCAAGTGATTCCAAGGACATTGTTAAAAATACAAGTTGTGCCTGATGAAAGCTATAAATAAATAAATCTAAATAGAACAACCAAAGCTATGAAAGTCCTGCTATATTTGATACAGGCACACAGCCAACCATGTTGAAGAGTAATTGTGGTAGCATTCTCCGAAAATCTCTAGGGAGATGTAGAGAAGTATGAATAGTTTGATATATCATGCAGAGTCAGGAAAGCTGCATAAGCAAAAAAAAAAAAAAAAAAATGCATGTCAAAAAATAAATAATCGTTTTGAAAAAGCCTCTAGAGAAATTCATAAGGTGACATTTTCCCCAGCCTATTCTTTCTCCCAACAAAGAATAGGGATTGTAGATGAGGATAATTCATACATCCATGGATTAAATTAACATTCAAGCCAATTGTTAGGAATTGGCAAAATCCAAGACACTTCGCTTTTTATGAACACTAATCATTCCAATTCAGCTCTCCCTTGTGTCCAGAATTACTCTAGAGAGGAGAAAGTTTCCAAAATTATTTAGCTTTGGGCATAGAGCCATGTATATAATTGAACCACAAGCCAAAAAGGAAAGGAAAAAAAATCAGGAGTTGCCACTTAATATAGCTCCTCTTAAATCTTATGCAAATGATGGGCTTTATGGAATTACAAAGGATCATTAGTTTGCTGTGAAAAACATCAAATAAAGCGTGTCATTATTACCGTAGAAGTTGCATGGCATCCTCATTGTCATTTATTTATTTGTATAAAACTTATAGCTCATCTTTCCTCCAGGAGCAGAAGGAAGTATATCCATTTTTTCCTTCTTTTTTTCTTTGATTTGTTTTTTGTCACCATAACAACAGGCTGAAGGAAAGTGACTGTCCCAAAAATCATCCAGTAACTTTTGATGGCTGAAAGTGGTTTTGAAATTGGGTCCAGCCTAACACCTCAACCAGTACAATATAATGTGGTCTACTGAGGGTTCCTGGATTCCAGGGATGAAATCCAACAGGTTCTGACAGGTTCTGGAGAACCAGTAGCAGAAATTTTGAGTAGTTTGGAGAACCGGCAAATACCATCCCTGGCTAGCTCCAAAGTGGACAGGGAATGGGGATTTTGCAGTATCCTTCCCCTGGAATGGGGTGGGAATGGAGATTTTGCAGTATCCTTCCCCTGCCACGCCCACCAAGTCACGCCCACCAAGCCACGCCCACACAACCAATAGTAAAAAAAATTGGATTTCACCACTGCTGGGTGCTCTCTTGAGCTCTCTTGTTTTCTTGCAGACATTTCATTACCCTTACTAGGTAATATCATCAGTGCTACCGTGTTTCTCCAAAAATACGACCCTGTCTTATATTTTTTTAACTCTGAAATAAGCGCTTGGCCTTATTTTCGGGGAGGTCTTATTATTTTGGGGTGGGTGGAGCAAGATGGGGCTCCTGATTACCTGATTTCCAGCTTTGCATTTAAATATTTTCGGGGAGGGCTTATTTTCAGGGGGGAGGCTTATTTTAGTGCATGCACTCAAAAGCCCGATTGGGCTTATTATCAGGGGATGTCTTATTTTTGAGGAAACAGGGTAGTAAGGAGCAAACAGCTGTCAGTTTATATTCTGGTGTCTTCCCTATCTGTGTGGGTGGGGCGGGGGTCTAATAGGAAGAATAGAGGAAGTAAGGAATGTCTCAGAAGGAAATGATGTCACTATCAAAACAGTTTCAATCTGTGTCTCTAAGAACATGCCACCCAGATAAACTCCCAGAACATGCCCACTGAAAAAAAATGACAAAAAAAGAGAGTGACCCAGAATCTTATAAAAAAATCCACATATCTATTCTATCCACTTTTCAGAAAGAAGAGATTGCAAAAATTGTCCAGACTATCATAACCTCTGTGAATAAAACCGTTAATGGTCATTCCAGCTTCATTTTAATTGTTTGTGTGTTCTACCATATCAACATTTTTAGAAAACGATCCTGGCAAATTGAATGAATGATTATGAATTTATAGGTCATGAATATGCAGTGAAAGCATGTTGCCTCAGATTAATTTATAACCTGCACCTTTGTAAATATTTATTACAGCCTTATCCCTGTCACCAGTAGGTTATATAAAATTGAAGGCTTTTCAAGACTTTTCCCCTTGGTTTACCATTTCCTTTTAATCATAAACTTTTTCCCATTTTATAGAAAGGCTAGAAATGCCTTATTTTCTCCTTGAGTTCTTGAATTCAACATTACATTTATAATTCTCCATTGTTTTACATTTTTTTTATCCTGCATTTTGTGCTGTTCGCTTACATCTATATTTTTCATCAGCTTTCATTTGTATAAATCCATTTCTTTTTTCTGTTTCTCCTCTTTGCATTTCAAGTAAGCACTTCTGCATTGATTTATAAATGACAAGTATTTTTAAAAAACCACTCTAGCTGGGATTGTTCATGTGATTGCATAAAGTTTTTTTTTTCCTTATGGTGTTTTGCTTATTGACAAGTGGATTAGTGTATGTCAGACAGGTTACACAATTCTTCAGATTTTTGAAAGCCTATTAAGATGGGATGCTTTGTGCACTATTTTATTGGTATCCAAAAACATACTGTATTTTTTGGAGTATAAGATGCTCCGGAGTATAAGATACACATTAGTTTTTGGGGAGGAAAACAAGAAAAAAAAAATCTGCCTCTGCCTACCAGCATCTATCAGCATCTATCTATCTATCTATCTATCTATCTATCTATCTATCTATCTATCTATCTATCTATCTATCTATGTGTTCTATCCACACCTTTAAAAAATGTTTCCATTTTCTTATCTGTTTCTGCTTTTTTATGTTAATTTTTAACATAAAATAAAATATATTGTATTTTATATGATCTTTATACAGATTCCCTTTATCTGAACTTTTATTTCCAAATACATACATGCCCCCTAATTTGTCTGTTTTGTTTTTATTTATTTATGTCACCCATCTTTATTCTGGTCATTTAAAATGATAAATATTATTTGCAAGGACACTGCTATTTATATAGTTATTATTCTTGTTGTAAAGAAAAAAAAACCCAGCAAAGGTTGAATCCAAACTTTGATATATTTAAAGTACATCCACGAACTAACTGAATTTTCTTAATCATGATTAAAATCACATTTCACAGCTTTCAACACCAAATTCAGCATGCGGTTGGCCACTGGGGCCAAGGAAGTAAGAACCATGCTGAGAAACACCTAACAACCCATGAAAATTTATCCAGGGTCTGAGATTGTGTGCATGTGTGTATATATATTTGTGTGCATGTTTGTTTGTTTTATGAAATGAAGGAGAAGTCTCACTGAACAAGAAGAGGCTTGCTGGCCCAAAGCTAGGATCAAGTCTTCATTTAATATTAAATAAAGTAAGATAAGTGGGACACAGTGGCTCAGTGGCTAAGACGCTGAGCTTGTTGATCGAAAGGTCGGCAGTTCAGAGGTTCGAATCCCTAGTGCCACGTAACGGGTTGAGCTCCAGTTACTTGTCCCAGCTTCTGCCAACCTAGCAATTCAAAAACATGTAAAAAATGCAAGTAGAAAAATAGGGGCCACCTTTGATGGGAAGGTAACAGTGTTCCGTGTGCCTTTGGCATTTAGTCATGCCGGCCACATGACCACGGAGATGTCTTTGAAATGGAGATGAGCACTGCCCCCTAGAGTTGGGAACAACTAGCACATATTTGCAAGGGGAACCTTTACCTAAGATGAGTGAAACCAAAGGGTGTATAATACACTTTAAAGCATGTGAATGCTCAGACATTATTAATCAAGAGAAGATTATAGGCCAAGACGAGAAATGGGAAAGTGCATGCTAAATGTACTAATAATCAACATCATTTCTCCCATATTTATTAACGCTCCTTGTAAAGAGGCCATGGGAAGATAATTTGTACTTTCCTTCATGCAAAGAGTGCAAATAGTTTTATTAATGGAGCAGTAATAATGAACATATAAAAAGATGCGCTAAAGCACACTGATGGGCAGAAAAGATATTTCTGAAAAGTACGTTCAAAGCAAATAAAAAATGAATATGCTGTTAAATATTACCATTTCTATTAGATAGCTCAACAATCCATATAGGTACTTAAGGGATTTATGTATAGGCATAAAATACAAATGTAGAGATAAAGTCCACACACCCTTTTGTGGTAATTACTTGCAATAGAAAAAAAAAAGAACATGTTTGAATGCAACAGAACCATAGGAAGACAAAAGTGAAGATTAACTCTAGTGGAGCTCAGCTCAGAAAGGTTACATGGACAAACCATATAACTTGGTAGAATATTTGCCCCAGCTGCCTTCTGAGCTAGCTTCTTGACTTAGCAGTCAAGCCTCCCACCCTATCTGCCATAGTGACCTCCCATTCAAATATTCTGCAGGACTGAATCTACTTCAGGTTTTAAGACTGACCACAAACTGGTTTCTGCACAACATGAGCATTTCAGACCAGATCCCTGTATCACAATTCAAGGGAACATTAACTCTTGGGTTAAACTCTTCATTCTTGCTCATTTAAGATGGTTGATGGGAAAAGGAAACAGTCATTAGCCCCAAATGATTCTAGGAAATTTAATTAAGTGTTAACTAACCCTTGACTGGCTTAATTTGCACTATGACACTAGGATAGGATAGGATAGGATAGGATAGGATAGGATAGGATAGGATAGGATAGGATAGGATAGGATAGGATAGGATACAATACAATACAATACAATACAATACAATACAATACAATACAATACAATACAATACAATACAATACTTTATTGGCCCAGTTGTTTGATCATATACGGAATTTCTCTCCAGTGCAGAAGTTCTCAGTATACATACAAAGTAATATAATCATAAGATACCAATATGAGATGGTAATAGAAAAGATGAGAAAGATAATAGTAATACAGCCATACTACATGGATAAATATCCTTAGACATAAGACAGTACTGTGGTAATTAGGTGTTCAGCAGAGTGATAATATGATGGGGAAAAATCTGTCTTTGTGTCTTGTTGTTTTGGCATGCAATACCCTATAGTGGCACTAATACTATTGTAATAATACTGCTCTGGTAGCGCAACAGACTAAAGTACTGTTATTAACATCAGCTGCCTGCAATTACTGCAAGTTCAAATCTCACCAGGCTCAAGGTTGACTCAGCCTTCCATCCTTTCTAATGAGGACCCAGATTGTGGGGGCAATAAGATGACTTTGTATAAAATATACAAAAGTATGAAGGCTATTACTTAACACATTGTAAGCCATCCTGGGTCTTCGGAGAAGGGCGGCATATAAATCAAATAATAATAATAATAATAATAATAATAATAATAATAATAATAATAATAATATAAAAATAAAAATAAAAAAATAGTCCCATGTTCTAGTTAAGCATATCGCAAATGCAACCAAATGTTCTGAACCAAATGATGACCTTCTGGTGACCATAGGCAAATATTTCTTCCTCTCCATTATATTCCATCATCTGCCAAATGAGGAAAATTAACTTAACACATTTATATTACTCCCCAACTCACAGTGACTCCAAGCAACTTACAACAGTAAAAAACAACAAAAGCCGAAGTATGAAACCCATACAATCCTACCTTCCCCCAATTAAAGGATACATCTTAAATGTTGTCAGAGCCTAAGGATTATATTTCAACCCTCTGAAATATTGAAAGCTATTATACAATGTATTTTTGTTCTCTTATTTCTAGTGCAAATCCCAAGACCGTTTCCATAAAATACATCTAATCTGGAAATACAGCCACACTTTAGAAACCAGCATTCTCCCCCTACAAGGCTACGCAACACATTGTTAATATAATTCTCAAAAAACTATAACTATTGTGATCACTTGTCACATCAATGTACTTTGTGTGATCAATGTACAGCTTAATTACAGAAAAATGTTACCCTCGAGCCAACTTCAACATGTGAAATAGAATGAGAGAAAAGGTTAATCAGAATTGTGGGGAGGTTTTTTATATATGTCTCTCACAAATATGTACTGGTCCAGGTTGAGCACAGACATCCTGAGATTGAGCCTCAGTCGTTCCAGCGATATCCAATTGCCCTTGTCATATCTTGGGACAAGACAGCAAGAGGTCCATTGTTAAAGCATGCAATTAATCCCAGATGGGTGAGCCATTTTAATGTCCTTTCACATCACTCTCTATAAACCAATTCTACATATCAAGAGCACATCGCATTTTCAGCCTCTGCACATCACATTTTAGGCCTCTGCACACCCCATTTTTGGCCTCTGCACATCGCATTTTCAGGCAGCAATCGGTGGCAATGTGCTTTGGTGATCCCTGCAGCCTTGAATGGCTTTCAAATGGAGCATTTGGAGCAGGGGTGGGTTCTACTTACGTTTACTACCAGTTCGCATTGCGCCCACATGCTCATTTGTGCATGCAGGTCAGTGGGCGGAGCCTCCCACCGGTTTTAGTACTTTGTGAATGGTCTGAACCAGGGGCAACCCACCACTGGTTTGGAGGCTGAAAACACGAGGCATACAGCCCAAAAATGGCAACCCAGAACAGCTGCTAATGTCAGCCTTGTCTTACCACTTCTGCGCTTCGCCTGCTTGACTCACTGGACCTCCCTCCAATGATCAGCTGTGCTTTTGAAGTTGCTTATCAGCCCCAATGAGGGCACGTGCTCACAACCAGTGAACTAATGTGCTGAAGCTGATCAGGCTAAGGACGCTAGCCTGATGAATACCAGATTTCCCCCCCTATTTTCCTCTCCAAAAACTAAGGTGTTTCTTATACTCCGAAAAATATGGTACTTAATTTTTTAAAAAAATCATACCTACAGTACATTATACAGGAACCGGCAACAAATCCATTTTGTATATAATATACTGTAGGTAAGATTAGAGAGAAAGGGAGAGAATGGAAAGAAGAGAGGACTTCGCTTATGCATAGGACAAAGTGCCTGTAACAGCTTTGCAATTATGGAAGTCATTGAACAAGTTAAATATGCTGCCATTGATTGTTCCTGTTTTGCTCGTGGCATTCCTACTCACAAAAGCCATAATGTTAAATTGGTAATTTTTCCTCTGAGAGCATGTTCTTATGTAGAGGGGAAAACAGGCAAGACTGCAAAATCAACCTAATTGCAAATATATACCTAGTTGTACTAATGCCTCCTTTGCAAAGTATTCACAGCCGCTAGTAATTTAAGAACTTCCTTTCACCCTCTCTGACTTGATAAGAAAAGTCTCCAAGAATTCAGAGCATTAAGTTGAGTACAGCTTTGCTGTTTCATGTAACAATTGCACAGCTGGCTTGTTTACTTCTTCTGTGTATTCTATCCACCATGAATTTGAAAAATGTATTAAGTCGCTTTGTCATGGTAACACAGCCATACTAAAATGAGTTCTGCCTTAAGCAATCATACTTTATGTGATAATAGTGGGACAAAGGAAAAAATGTACTTGAACTGGTTCAGATCATCTTATCTTCCACACTGGAAGCCTAGTTGCTTGATGGCACAGAATTATGAATTTTGAAGGAAGGCAACCTGTTCATGACATGGGGGCACTGTGGGATAGGGGTCAGCATGGAACACAATGCCAAGAGTGAAGTCAGGAGCGTGGAAATGAGACAAGCATCTACAGTGCCACATGGATGTATCAAAACTTTGGAAATGAAAAAAAGAATGGAACAATGGGCAATTCATCCCTAAACTGCAGCTTCATATTGGAAACAAGATCAAGTAATTCTTAATTCCCAAATATAAATGGGAAATAGGAACATCAGGAATATTTTAGGAGGGACTTATATTTCAGGCTATTAGTGGTCAGTAGATGGGGAGAGGGGGAAGGTTAGGGAGGAGGAGGAGGAGGAGGAGGAGGAGGAGGAGAAGAAGAAGAAGAAGAAGAAGAAGAAGAAGAAGAAGAAGAAGAAGAAGAAGAAGAAGAAGAAGAAGAAGAAGAAGAAGAAGAAGAAGAAGAAGAAGAAGAAGAAGAAGAAGAAGAAATATATGCAAATAAAATCAGATCTAAGTAGGACAACTGTGAGGGGGACAATTAAAAAAAACCCAAGGTGGATGTGACATTACTGTAAAATTGAGTTTCTGTCACTTTTTTGTACATGTCACGCATAAGATGGATATAGAAAAAGGGATGTCACACGTTCATAGCCACCATCTTGGCTTTTTGACACTCCCCCCATGGCTGCCCTTGAAGGAGGCCAAAAGGCTTCAAAGAGTGACCTCTGCAACTCACTGAGCCTTTTAAAGCTTATCTTTACAGAAGTTAAATACTTTAAATACTAGAACTCAGTCGAATAAGTTTCTGAACACATTTTGGTGAGGAGGTGAGGATGGCAGCAACTTGCGAAGCAACACACTACATTTACAGTCTGCTAATTGCTTAGTTCTTCTATCAGTAAGGGCTATGCTTCAAAGCTCCTTGCTTTTCCCTATATATGGGTTAATTAGCTGCTTTTAAGGTTATCCTTTTCCATCTCTGAGTTACTTAGATGCTTTTAAACGCTGTCTTCTTTACCATGTGTTAATTACAACTGGGATTCAGCACTCTGTTTCCTCAATTGTCAGCCAATTTATCAAACAACTTTCCTAATATAACTTCCACATACCCTTTTCCCTATTTCCCCTCTAAACCTGGATGTCTGGCTAACTTGCTAACTTAGGTCAAGCCACTCATCCTTCTGTGGGCCAGAAAGGTTAATATATTGAAGGAGGAAGGGAGTTGTTGAGCTATCGCATAAGTAAGGAAATAGATTTTTCTATCCATTTGCTTCGTTTCTCATTTACAGCACTTGCTATATCCATCAGGAAAAAAAAGTATGCATTTTGTGCGATTTCCCCCCACCCCAAATATGCAGGTTCTTTTTCCTTCATGTCCTACTTTTAAAGCCATTTTCCTTTTATGCAACTTGTTTTATGTACACTGCTTCTTATACGTTAAAATGCTTTCTGTTTTTTGAGCTATGAACTATTTATAATAGTCTTTAAAGTGTGCTTTCTGCTTCTTCTAACAATTCAGGAAATGAAAATATAATGTAGGTATACTTTGAAAAAACAGGAATGGAATGAATATCTCAATAATCCATATTGAGCATGTTGTCTGAAATTTGAACAGTTATGAACAAAAGGAGCAAGCCACTTCAAAGGCAGAATTTAAAATGTGGTTTCTCATAAGTCATTTACATGATGGGTTGGCAGTTCTGGAAGCTAACCGAAATGTTCTATGGCACTTTTTCTACTCCTATGCTTCTTTAATAAAGAAAGGGCATCTAATCCAAAAAGTGGGATGTGTGAATTTGAAGCCTGTATATTGAAAGAAGCTGTGAAGTTGTAATTCTTGGCCCAAATCTAAAACCTTGAATGCTTGGGGTCTACTGTTGATGTTCCTTCTCCAACTGTAATCAACTATAGGAGACCATCTACACATCAAGATTCAGCATTATTTGAGACTAACTTCACTTTGGGATATTTCCACTTGCTGTGTTTTCTGCATGTTATCCAAACACATTGGTCATTCTGCAATGATTAGGGGACTAGAGACTAAAACATATGAAGAACGGTTACATGAACTGGGCATGGCTATTCTAGTGAAGAGAAGCACCAGGGGAGACATGATAGCAGTGTTCCAATATTTGAAGGGCTGCCACAGAGAGGAGGGGGTCAAGCTGTTTTCCAAAGCATCTGAAGGCCAGACAAGGAATAATGGATGGAAACTGACCAAGGAGAGATTCAATCTATAAATGAGGCGGAACTTTCTGACAGTGAGAACAATCAACCAATGGAACAAGTTGCCTTCGGAAGTTGTGCAAGCTTCATCACTTGAGACTTTCAAGAAAAGATTGGACTGCCATTTGTCAGAAATGGTATACGGTCTCCTGCTTGAGCGAGGGGTTGGACTAGATGACCTGTAAGGTCCCCTCCAACTCTGTTAATCTGTTAATGGGGGTGGGGAATGGAGGAATTGGGCAAATCTGGGGGGGAGGGGTTTGGAGAATATTTATACATGCAATTTACAACTAATAACTCATTGCTGGAACTCCATCTTGTCTGAACCCCATTCCTAGAGGATTTTTTTGCCTTGAGGCATTGCGTTCTCTATTTGCTCAGGGATGTTGCATTTAATCTATACTTCTAGGATTGATTCCCAACATTAATTTTACGTCCCACAGTTATTTATGTAGTACGTGGAGACTGGCAACAGCAGGCTGCATAAAACTCACATTATCCACATTATCATACATTTATCAAATTCAAAAGCAGTACTTCACTATGTGGGGTGTGATCTTCTGGGGAACCAAGGGTTTTGGGGGGATGGGGTTCCATATTCCATTTCAGACCTTGGCTTCAAAAATGGCTAGCACAAATACTATATTATGGTAAAGGCCACTTTTTTTTTTTTTACACCAGAATGGTATAATTTTGGGCTAAGAGATCTTCCCATTTTTTGTGTTATATAAGGTGGGTCAATCATAACAATAATGAGGTCAAAATGAGCATGCATTTTAAAAGTTAAGTACTCTGAATCAATTATATGCATTAAAACAATGAGCAACATTTTCACCCACTTCTTTTCTTCTAGTTTAAATTAATGAGGACACTGATTCTTTTTTGATCACTTACATTTTAAAAAGGCACTCAGAGACATTCAGAGAAACTCTTGGTTTTGAGAAGGATGATTTAAAAGCAAGCAATTAAAGTCGGATGCAGCACAATGCTTAAAGTTCGTAGCAATTTTACTATTCTGTAGGACAATTTTACTGAGAAATCTATTTTTCCCCCAAGAACTTTGCAGAAGCAGCTTTTGCAGAAGCTGGTCTTTTCCCAAATGAAGAAATTTCTAGAAGAAAATTAGCTGTCATGCTTGCATTTGGAACATCCCAATCTTGCACTTGCTGACTTAATGGAAGGGAAAGTGAGAATATTGATAGCCAGATAAAAATGGTGCTTATTTTTTTCCTTCCTCAGTGTGGTTCCTATCCATTTGCTTCCATTAGTTTATGACTCAATCAATTGGAGAAGAAATGTGGTAGTCTAGATTGGCAAGAGGAGAAAGATTAGTCTTCTTTTATATTTATTTATTTTTTCTTGCATTACTTTACAGGAATTTCTCCTTGATCAAATCTGAACTATTAGATTGTGGCTTTCAGCTTGCATTGTAGCTATAGAGTAGACCTGGGCATTTTATGGCTCCCAAGTCATATCCAGCACTTTGGTTGTCCCTGTCCAGTCCATGTGAGGTCAATCAGAAAGTAGAAATCAAATGTAACTAAGTGTCTTTCAGGGGGTGGAAGAAGAAGAAGCCAAATCAGGTCCATTCTGTACATTCACCATGCACTCCTTCAGTTGACTGGCATCCATGAAAGGGTGAGGATCAGCTGTGAAATCCACTTACCTTTGCTACTGGTTCAGGAATGGGAGCGTGCGTGCCTCTTCTGTGCATGCACAGAGGATCAAAAATGGGACGTAATGATATCCTGGCAGGTGGGCAGAGCCTCCTGCCGCCAGCACTACCAGTTTGTGTGAGCCAGATAGATCCAGCTTGATTTCACCGCTGGCAAGGATTGAAAGCACTTTTGTGTATCTGTGCAGCACTCACCTGGAGTGCCCAGAAGAGGTGGCAGTGACAGTAATCACATACGGGGACCCAGGCTTGGCCATCCACTGCCATCTTGGTCAAAGCACAGCCTTGTGGGCAAGAAGGTGATGCACAGCCAGAAGGTTTGGCCCTCCACAACAGTCCCAGTTTCTCATGTGGCTCCTTGGGAAAATTAATTGCCACCCCCCACCCCGCTTGGTGTAGTGGCAAGGGAGGAGATGCAGTCTATCATATGTTCCAATGGGGTGGGGTCAATTGCCTGTCATCAATGGCCATCAAATACCCCAGAAAGAAGGTCATTTCTCCATGTTGGATGACAGAAAGCTATGTCTCATTCCAGCATTATTGAACTTCTATTTCATTGGCTCCATGAGACATAATCACTTCTACAACTTTCTGCTAGCACAGTAACCTCATTTGTCCTAGGTAGAAAGCATTTACCCTTTGATGCATTTAATTTTCTTCGCCTTTTGTAAGGGAACATATTTTATCTTCTAGTTTCTGGTTGTGAAACCATCATCAGATTGAAGAATGGCACACCATTCATAAATAATACACTGCACATGAATTAAATGTGGATATCATGATGGAATGCAAATGAAGAGACACTGCCTCTGATAGATGCAATATGTCCTGCAAAGGATTTGAAAGTAATATTTTTTAAACCTCCCTGCACTTATTAAGACTTGCTTTATACTAAGGCTACCTATAACATGCAGCAAAACCCTATCATTCATCCATCTCTATCCATATCCATCCATCCATCCATCCATCCATCCATCCCAATTATATAGCCCCTCAACCTGTGTTGTGAGAATGTGACTTTAGGTGGTGTACAACAGGGGTGAAATGCTCCCAGATCGGACTGGATCGCCCAATCCGGTAGGGATTTTGGCTGGTGGTTCGGCGATCCGGTAGTGACAGTGGAGCGTAGCTCCGCTCACCCGGCCGGGTGTCATTACTTCCTGGTTGTAGCCAGGAAGTAATGTGTTTTTTACCTTCTGTGCATATGCAGAAGGTTTTGCGCATGCGCAGAACTGCACGCTCCTGTGATGTGCGCATGTGTGTACATGAAGCGAATGCGTGCACGCGCTTCCAAACCCATAAGGAAGGTAAATAGATTTTATCCTGGTGTACAATGAAAACACATCATAAAATGAAAAAAAAAGCATCTCCACATCATAAAAACAGTTTTAAAATATTCTACAATTAAAAACACCAATCTGGTGTTCCTAGTGGCAGGGTAGCAATACAGCCATTCCATTGATTCACTACTTCCTTCCATTCCAAAGCCTGATTTAAAGCACAACCAAGCTTTAAGAGACCTTCAGAAAGAAATAAAAAATGGAGCCAGTCCCACCTGAGATAGCTGATGTTCCACCGGGTGTGCGCCATGGCAGTAAAGTCACTTCTCTTGGTCCCACCAAATGTAACTCCTTCACAGGCTTTAAGCTGAAGTCCCAAGTTACTGAAAGGTAACCTGACTGGACTCTACTAGTCTCACTCCAGAGCAAGCCTCCTCAGGTTTGCAAAGGCAGACAACAGAAACAGCAGACATTTTATTTTAGAATGAATATAATTTCGGGTAAAAGCCAAAACCCTAAAATGCAGATAATAGATAGCCCAAATTCAGGTATAATAAAGAGACTTTCCTTGGAACAGTTTTATACATATCCCTGGGAATTCAGGAAGTTTCTTCATCCCTGTTTCTAAATATGTTTTGAGAATCATCTCTTGAAAAATGGAGAATTTCTCCTCCTTGGTTTGTCCATGAATGATTCCACTGGAAGCTACAGGCAAACATTAGCATACAAAAGAACTCTAATAAATAATATATCCTGCCGAAGTCAGTCCTTTTAAATGAGTCAAATGTAATGAACAAATGATGGTGGAGGGAGAGGACTTTCAAGATGAAGACAAATATATAATGATGAATTGCTTCAGGTTTCATTTCTGCCAAAAAAACCCAACTTATATATTAAAATCGCTTGTAGAGAGAGATGTGCAGGAAAGTTGCTTTCTACATACTGATTTTTTTATTTAAAAAATGAGAATGGAAAGTATTGTGCTGCTCTGTTCTTTCTTTAAGGAAAGGCCATTCTGGATCATTTTATTTTAAAAAGTCAAGAGGGTTACTCCAGGGATGAAATCCAGCAGGTTCTGACAGGTTCTGGAGAACTGGTAACGGAAATTTTGAGCAGTTCAGAGAACTGGTAGCAGAAATTTTGAGTAGTTCGGAGAACCAACAAATACCAACTCTGGTTGGCCCCAAAGTGGGGTGGGAATGGAAATTTTGCAGTATCCTTCTCCTGCCATGCCCACCAAGCCACGCCCACAGAACCAGTAGTAAAAAAATTTGGATTTCACCACTCTTTGGGTTACTCTTCTAGTTTGCATGCTCAAGATGGGCTACTTAGACTGTTCTGCAACTGCTTCAAACCCAGAATAAACTCTTTTGTATTCAAAAGTATACTTTTGGTTTCAAATTAATCTTTGACCAGCTAGAGATAAATCTGGAGTAGGCAGGGCTACTCTGTGTTGAACACTCAACAGCTGGTTTTGAATTGGAAAAGAGGAATTTGAGCTTCAAATGTTTCAAATTCAAAACATTCTCCATATGTTTACTTTTCACATTTTCCTGACAAAATGCACTATGTGCTACTAAAGATTCAACATTATTTATCTGAATGGTGTGTGGTTTCATAGAATAATTTTAAAAAGTGGCTTTAGCAGATGTTCTAATATTAGCTTTGTTTTTTCTAGTACAATCATAGTTTCTAAGAAGCAAAATAAGTTTGTGCTAAGATACTTGTTGGACTGAGAACGTCCAATAATTTCTATTTTCTACAGTATATCATTTCATAATTTCCTGATGTGGCATAGAGCTTTTATCATTTTTAGACCAGAGGTCATGAATCATCCAAGGCTTGCCTCAAAGATGCTTACCTTCAATGGCTATAGTTTTAACAAAGATGTTGTCTAATAAATAGGTACCACTTTGACAGGAAAGGTTACTGTGTTCCATTAATTTCATACTGGCCACATGATGATGGAAGCATCTCTCAGACAGCACAGGCTCCCTCAACTGAGAATTGGCAATGAGCACTGCCCCCTTGAGTTGGTCATCACTGGACAGGGGAAATCTTTAAACTCCAGAACTTGATCCCACAAGTTTTTGTCCTCTCCAAACCTGCAACAGCACATATACTGGAGAGACTAACTAGATCCCGAAAAAACATTGTGGTAAAAAGTCAATCTTGAGTTCAACAGCATTTATTTATTTATTTATTATTTATTTGTTTCCATTTCTATACCGAATTTGAGCATTGGTGCTCAAATTCCTTTAGATACTCACTGTGCCACAGGTAAGCTTTTTATACCTTTGGGGGCTCTAGGCTACACTTCCTATCCAGGAGCTGATTGGTTGGTCAACTGTATTACCTAACCTACTATCCAAAACCATGCTTGTTGATTGGTCAGATCCCAGTAGATCCTTTTAGAGTTTTTCTTCCCTTCCTTCTGCTTGACTGACATGGCCTAATAAGATTTGCAAGGACATCCAAATGCTACTCTTAGAAACTTACAGGTCTAGTTCTACTTCTTCTTTGCTTACCTGTTTACAAGGTTCACTTGTACATGTTGTTTCAACAACTTTTATTTAGATCATTTCTTCTGAGCCATTAAATTGTAAACCAAAGCCAGAGTTTCTTTTACACAGTGTGCTTAGTCATGCTTCCTTCAGCCCTAATCCATGTCCATTTTCCCCAGATACAAAGCCATGATGAATAGAAAATGTTCATTAGTATCTTACAGAAATAGTTTACAAAAGCAGACTATTCTATGCATGACATTATTGGCTGCCTTAAAAAGAAGTTCAGAGTTTAAAAAGCTACTGAGTAAAAGGAGAAGTCTAGCTTTGCTCTTTCAGCCTTCCATATGAAGACATTTATTTGTACATGTTTTACATATTTGTTTTTACAATTAAACATGTTCTCAGATACTGTCCAAATTCATACTGAATTTCTGGTTTTGCATATTGTCTTTCTGTATATTTTCATCCATTGTTTACAATGCTTTGAATTACATAATCTCTACATAAATATGATTTAAAATAGATTGTGCTACCATTCAGCCATTTTTTAAAACTTTCCCCCCCAAAATTCAGTTTAAAGTATGTTCCAACAAAAACATAAAATTATTATGTATTTTAGTTGCTTGATTACAATAAACATTCAGGAATTTTTCTTACATTCTCATTATGGAAAGGCACACTAAAGTATGTAATTTGGACAATAAAATATAATTTTAATCTTAAAACATTTGCTGAGCATATCAGCAGAAACATTGGAAACTGCTGTCTTCTATTATTTGGCAAGTTGTTAATTGAAAAGTAACTTGTATGTAAAATGAAAAAAAATGGTAAAGCCTTACTTCAATTGTTATTCAACAGATTGATCACACATTACAAGGGGAAAAATCGCTAAGCAAAATATATTGAACATCTGTCTCAAAAGTGTTTAAATCAATTGAAAAAAGCAAAGTTTATTTGACTTGTAGTTACAATCTAATTCTATTCAGACATTTTCTACAGGCTAAGTAATTACAATTAACCACTGATTAATGTTTTAATTGATAACAAATTAAGACATTCTTCAATTTTCTAGGAGAGCGCAATACAGTATAATTTAACTAAGCAGAATTAGTCTCGTCCTTATTTGACACTTATATAGAAAGTCATAATTTCAGGATGTATCTCAAGACATAGAGACATCTACTAACAGTTAATGAATGATTGCCGTGACTTCTTTTTGACTTCTCCATGAGCCTTGTTTAAAGGATTTATTTTATATTCAGAGTTAGTTTGCTTTGGCTAATAAATTGGAAACACTTGGAACAAAGTTTTGATTTCAGATTTAAAAAAATTGTACCAAATACTCCACCCACCGTAACTTACAAAGATAACAATGTGACTTTATAAGTTGGTTGCTATGGTTAGAGTGTTAGGGTTAAGTCTTGGAAAACCCAAAATCAACTCAGCTAGTTAGCACAGGGGATACCTTTTGATGAATCACTGATCTCATTCCAACCTACAGTGTAAAGAAGTTGTAAGAATAAAATAAGAGATGCCTTACTTTGTCTACTGTCATTTCTTTTCAGAAGAAAGGTAGGTAGGTGGGTGGATGGATGGGTGGGTGGGTGGGTGGATGATAGGTATAGAATGAATTATATATCCTAACTAAATACAAAATATTAGGAAATGTTAATGTAAAAAGTAGTGGAATAAATGTAAGCAGTTCATTTTTAATTATATAAAATCTTGTTATGGAAAATCTAAATTCTGAATTTAGAATTTTCTCAGCCAACGTAGAGATAAACAGCCACATTCATTGATTGGCATGAATGTGTCAAGTGAGGTTTTTTCCCAAGGAGAAACTGTAATGAGGACTATTTCAGTAGAGCTCATGACATTTCATAGGTAGAGATGCCAAGTTCATATACACTTCATTGCTTTGAGGCGCAATGCTCTTATGCTTCTTGTCTTATTAAACTGACTCTAACTCATCATTTTCTCCAATTTGCACATCCTGATTCTAGTAAGTAGAAAAATGCAGTGACAAAGGATGCAAGGCAAGGAACATTTAGCAACCCATATGCCTGTATATAGTATGTAGTCATAATTGCTCTAATGCGCTTTTTTGTGGAGTTCTCCTTGAGAGCTATTCAAGTGCATCTACTCCAGCATTTAGCTAATTTTTATTTGTTGGTGAATATTTTAAAACTAAGGGAGTTTAAGAGATGAAATACTCAAACACTTCCCTCTACCCATAAAAGGGGACAACAGTTTTGCCTCTGCTAGCATTGGAGGTGCCGTGGGAGGTTTATTTCTGTTTCTGTTCTGTAGTTGTGCTGTTAAAAACTCAAGCAAATCATATTTTCTAGCCTATCAACCACACAAAATAATTAAAAGCAAAAGTATACGGGTACCATCAATTGATATATCTTGATAAGAGGCAACATTCTACTTATTTATCTATTTATCAGTCTGAATGCTGACTCAATCACAAGCTGATTTATTCTCTATTTTGTCTGAAATGATATAGGGTTTCCTGCCTGAGCGGGGCATTGGACTAGAAGATCTCCAACTCTGTTATTCTGTTATCTTAAATGGAGCTTAACTTCTGATCACCGCAAAGGACACTTCTTGTCATTTTAGAAATAATAATAATGAGGATGCTGCTTTTGTTTTTTTACTTCCTGGTTTGTTTGCTTTATTTTTGGAAACCTGGATTTTCTTCTTAAATGCTGTTTTTGTTACTCTTGTTAATAATTTTATCCTAATTTGTATATGTTTGTCTGCAACTTTCCTTAATATAAACTTTGTAGCACACAATATAGACATATAACTGCCATACAAAATTCAGAGAAAGAAGCCATTCAAAGGAAAACTTCCTTCTCGTCCTTTAAGTAATCCGAGAAATGCAGACTGGGTAGTTTTTGTTAAAAAGCAGATTAATTGACTTTCTTACCCACTTAACTTGAGAAATAAAGTTGACTAAAATGCCTATGTGTATAAATTCTACCTAAATATATGTCAGTCTCAGTAACGAAAAAACATAAAATCAAACTTTGTCATATTTTGAATGACTGAAGTGACAGAATTTCTTATCTGTTTAAATTCTTCTTTATTTGGCACAGAAAAAAGTGACCTTTGACCATTTTTCACAGTTATGACCTTTGCAGCATCCCCATGATCATGTGATCAAAATTCAGACGTTCATATTCAAAGTTCATATTTATGACCTTTGCTGTGTCCCAAGGTCATTTCATCTCTTTTGTGATCTTCTAACAAGCAAAGTCTTCTTCCTCACAGAGGGAGAATTTTTCAGTGCATAACTAAAAATTCTACCTGGTGCAGTTCAGAATGCTTAAATTATAATTCTCTTTCTCCTTTGTCGTAAGCCATGCTGGCTAATATCTTGCCCTCTCTACATTTACTCTGCTAATATTGGGAATTCTGCAGTTAGTTTGCAATTTTTAATTCCATGTTATCCGACACCTTGCAGCTTGGAAGCTAGTCAGAGCCTATGACTCTGCGAATATCTGATGTCAGTAGGAGGCCTTATTAGAGAATATGATTCTGAAAATGAACAGAAAGTAGAAAGAATACTAAGCAATTAAACATCAAATATCCCTTTAAAAACCCGTCTCGTCAATAATATTATTGCATTGCATGCAGAGTAGGGGCTTAGTCCCTATATATAGAAATCCAATAATAATAAAAGATAAAAACTAGGCTACCAGCCTTAATCACATATGGAGCATTTTCTGCTAAAAGTAAGGACAGTATGTCATTTTGGGCATATTTAATTTGCCAGCCCAGCCAAAGCCCGGTTTTACAGCAGGAAGGTGTTCATGCTAATCTGTGCAAGTTCTTAGCTACAGATTTTATCATCCAAAATCTGTGATTGTCGTTCTAACATATCTGAAAGTGCCAGAGGGCTAGTCAAACTAAATAGTGAAGTCATACGACTTCAGTTTGCCTATTTAATCTAAAGTATCATATTTTTTTTGTGCTGCCCATAGATAGTCATTCTGGCAGGGAAAATCTTCTGTAGCGGCCTTGATTTTACAAACGAGGGAAATGACATACAGGGATTTTTTCCATCATTAAACTTTTTATCATTCCACATCAAACTCTGTGATATCATGCTGCAGCTTCAATGATAGTTAATATCCAGGATAGGTTACATCATTAGCTTCACATATAAAGTTCTCCCTATAGGTGAAATTGGATGATCTGTTCCTGATGCTCAGATTAATGCTTTTTAAAGCTGATAGGAGTATGAGCTCAAATTGTAAAGTAATTATGCTACATGACTAGAAGTGGGGCAGTATCTGGCAATGACATGAAATTCTGTTCAGGAGACTTTCTGCACCTGCAGGCTGATTAGATTTGTCTTATCCATTTGCTGTAAGAATGAATCATGGAAACATGTTTTGCTGAAATGAGAAGAAATAACTAAGGAGACACCATGAACCATGAAGTGCTCCACATTTTGCTGCAGATTTGGAAGAGACAAGGAGACAAACGAGCATACAGGTAGTCCTTGACTTACAACAGTTTGTTTAGGGATCATTCAAAGTTACAACAGCACTGAAAAAAGTGACTTATGACTGGTTTTCACACTTACAACTGTTGCAGCATCCCCATGGTCACGTGATCAAAATTCAGATGCTTGGGAACTGCTTCATATTTATGATAGTTGCAATGTCTCAGAGTCATGTGAATTGATCCTCTTTTGCGGCCTTCTGACAAGCAAAATCAATGGGGAAGCCAGATTCACTTCACAACCTTGTTACTGACTTAGCAACTGCAATGAATCACTTAACAACTGTTACAAGAAAATTTGTAAAATTTGTAGCCCAGGTAATGTTCCGACAGTCATTCCTTAGCCCACACAAGGTACAGCAATGGAGAAAAAATCTCAGAAGCTTTCACTTTTCTGCAAAGTATGGGTAGTCCTTATCTAGTAACAATTTTGAGAGTTGAGGTGGCGCAGTGGTTAGAGTGCAGTACTGCAGGCTACTTCAGCTGACTGCTAGCTGCACTTCAGCAGATCGAATCTCACCAGGCTCAAGGTTGACTCAGCCTTCCATCCTTCCGAGGTGGGTAAAATGAGGAGCCAGATTGTTGGGGGCAATAGGCTGACTCTATAAACCGCTTAGAGAGGGCTGTAAAAGCACTGTGAAGTGGTATATAAGTCTAAGTGCTATTGCTATTGCTAATTTTGGAGATGATCTCATTCATTGGTTTCCTGTAGAGGTTAAACAAAAGGAGACAGGGCATCAAACCCTGTAATACCTTATGAGTAAAGGTCTCGGGCAATGGTTTCTCCCCACCTGTTCATATCAATTGAAATCAGCAACAGAGATGGGAACAGAATCACCACATTTGTTGGTCCAAAAAATGTTGTAGTCAACATTAATGAAAGCCATTGAGAAATGAAAGAGCACCGAGATAGATATATCACCCCTATCTTGGCTCTGAACAGGTAAATCAATATGTAAGACCAAAGATATCTCCCAGCTTGAAACCGGATCATAATGGGTTCAGATTCCTTCAGGCTCTCTGAAAGTTGAACTCTGACCATCTGTACTAAGAAGATTGGGAGATTGGATTATAATTGCTCATGACAGTTGAGTCCAGAAATGGTTTCTTGAAGAAAGGGTACATCACAGGGGTGAAATCCAGCAGGTTCTGACAGGTTCTGAAGAACTGGTAGCAGAAATTTTGAGCAGTTTGGAGAACCGGCAAATACAACCTCTGGCTGGCCCCAGAGTAGGGTGGGAATGGAGATTTTGCAATATCCTTCCCCTGGAGTGGGGTGGGAATGGAGATTTTGCAGTATCCTTCCCCTGCCACGCCCACCAAGCCATGCCACACCCATCAAGCCATGCCCACCGAACCAGTAGTAAAAAATGTGGATTTCACCACTGGTGCATCACAGCAGAGGTGGGCTTCACATAATTTAACAACCAGTTCACCCCAGCATCGAAAATGTACGCGCACGCATGGCCCTCTGTGTGGCCTTCTGCTCCTGCACTTTGCTCACATGGGCATTTGCATGCATTCACACAGCTTTAACGCAGCTTAAATAGGACAGCATAGAGCCGGGGCACAACTACCAGTTTTTCTGAACCGGTCTGAACCGGCTGATTCCCAGACCTGCATCACACACTTTTTCAAGACCAAAGGAATCATCATCTCACTAAAAAAAGCCAACACTGGTGAATGAACCTAGCCATAGATCATTTCCTGAACAGCTTTATCAGTCCAGGAAGATGCTTTGCTTCCACTGTGTTTTATTATCCTGATTTAAATAACAAACAAACAAAAAACCTTAGGGGAGAGGACTGCTAATTTATCAGGGAAGAGAGACTGGAGATGCTTTTAAAAATGTGTGTTTTATCTTAAATTCTTTGTTGTTGTTTTTCTTTTTAACAGGAAAAATATCCTATGTGCATATCGATAGAGTATAGTTTTTGGAATAATCTGTTAAACGCTTCCTTCACAAGATCATTTATTAACATGTTTCGCTTGTTCAGCATGTAAGTAAGATATACATAGTCCAATCCTATAGATTTTTTTTTCTCAGAAATATTTAGGGGATTTGCTAAGTAGGAAGCAAGGATAAGGATGACAATTTTATTGTTGGTACATTGCAACTATTTTACTGTTTTATTGATGGTACATTTTCACTATTGAAGTTTCATTTCTAAGAGTGAAAGACCTTTGTTTCTTTTGCTGTAGCTTGTTCAAAATCCTAATGATTAGACAAGTCTCATTATGTTGAAGTTTTGAGAAATAAGAGCTTTTAAAAAATACTTAATTATCCGTGTTGTGAAAAAGCAAATAAGTCTTTTTAAATTATTTTTACTTTTAATACAGTTTCAGATCAGGGTAATCGATAATAAAGACAAGGTTTTCTGTAACAAGTCCACTGTGACATACTGTGTAAGTCAAGTGGAACAAGCTGATTTTGCAACCAATCTTGTCACTTATAATTATAGTCAGTTATTCTGCTACTTCTCCCTTGCTGCTAGACAGAAAACGTCTACAGGTTTAAATGGCCTTCATGTTCTAACAGACAGCTCATTCTTGAAGACATCAAGCAGAAACCCAGGGCCCAAGAAAGAAATAATCCAAGCAATGCTTCCAAGACTTTTCTTTTTAACAATTATTTTTAGAGAACAATATCTGAAAGCAGAAAACAAGTGTGCACCGTAAGAAACATAGACCCTTGCCCTTGGTTTATTTCTCATTCTGTATTTTTAAAAATTATTGCAGTATGTTGTTTTGATTTAATATGAAGAACTCCTATCTTTACCCTCACATACATATGTACCTAAAATATTTTTAGCTAATTCGCAAAGTACAGTATCCAAGATGGTTTCCAGCATCTTTCTCAAAATGTATACACAATCAGCGATAATAACAGTAACAAGTACAGATAGTAACAACAGTACTAGCAATGGCAATAGCAATATCAAGTCTTTAAACCAGCATTCCAGGAGTGAAATGCTACCGGTTCAGACTGGTTCAGCTAACCGGTACTGGCGGCGGCGGGTGGTTCGGAGAACCAGTAGCAGTGGCAGCATGAGGCTCCGCCCACCCGCCCAGACATCGTTAACCTTTTTTTTACCCTCTGCAGATGTGCAGAAGGCTTTGCGCATGCACAGAGGGTCCGAGATCACATGTGACACACGTGTGTGCAAGTGGAGTGTGCACTTCCGAACCAGTAGGGAAGGTAAGTAGATTTTACTCTTGCAGCATTCCCCAACTTTTCTGGCTCCACAGACCAGCAGCAGCACTGGTGGGTGGTGGGGATGATTTCATGTGCGCAACACAATCCTGCTCATGCACAAATGGAGCTTTGTGCACTTGCCCATCACTTGCACAGCCTGTTTCCAGTAGTCTTTGGATCGGAAGTTGGGGACCCCTACTTTAACATCCAGCAAAAGTGACTAAAACATAAGGAAGGCAGTTTAATCAGATGGTTTTTGTGTCAGTCAATCATCCTGTTCTTCCTGAACCATACTACATCTGAAAGTAGAGACTTGTGCAATCAACACTGATCACACTCAATCTGCTGAATGCATTCCGTAGGATTCTTAGTGTTCTCTGAATTTGATTGCTTTCTGGCAGACGTTTCATCACCCAGCTAAGTAACAACATCAGTGCTAGAAGGGAGTATCACTTGCTTTCTGTTTATATACAAGTGGCTTGCCGTGTTCATGACCCAGGAACTACCAACTCAGACAAACAATCAAACAGTAGACAACAGCCTAGTGAAGGAACCACCAAGAAGACTCCCATCAACACTGAAGGACAAGTTACTTGTATATAAACAGAGCACAACGTGCTCCCTTTGAGCACTGATGATGTTACCTTGTTGGGGAATGAAATGTCTGGAGGAAAACAACCAAGCTCGGAGATCACCAAGAACTCCACATTCAACCCTGAGCTATAAATATTGTCTTCTGTTAGAAAGTATTTTATAGATTGCTCCCTTATTCTGAATGCAGTTAAATGAAGGGAGGCTGTTTGCATGTCACAAGGTGTAGGACTGTCTTGAAACTTTTGTGGCATCACTTTGAGCGAATCACATGAGACAATATTAAATCACAGCTTTCTAAATGAAAAAGAAATGAGTATTTGGACTTCCGGTTTGCTCTCTGTCACTGCCAGACGGTCCCTCGGGACCGCCAGCCCCGTCGTCTGTAAAGAGCCGCCTTTACAGCTGAAAGGCGGCTCGAAAAACTCCATTTCCATAAGGAAATGTGAGACAGAGCAGGTGAGGGCAGGTAGAGCTCTCTGCGAAGCCCCCAGAGGTTTTTTTTTTACTCTTGGGGACGAAGCAGATGAGGCTCCCTATTTCCCTCGCCGCCGCTCCGGGCTTCGGGAGACCTCTGCCTTTTTGCAGAGCCAGGCGACGAGAACAAGCCTTTTAAAGAAAACTAACAGATTGTTTAATCAAAGAGGATGAGATCTGGACCTGGGACCCTAAATCGCAAGTATTTCATTGACTTTATAAATGATATTGAAGAAAGGAAAAAAGGAATTTAAAATGGCGACTGCCGAGGCTTGAGAAGGGAAAGCTGAAAGAGAAAGTCCTTCCATTTCAATAGTTTAACAAGCCACAAAGTAGCAGAATAAATACTGCTGGCTACAATTGAGAAGAAAAAGTTTTACTTTTATGTTTTTTTCTTCCTGGAGATTTGATATTGATCTTGTTTGGAAAGAAGTTTTCTTTTCTTAAAAAAAGAGTTTGTCTGTGTGGAAGGATGGCGTTTAAACTAACAAAGCCAGACAAACAAGCAGCGGGGGGGGGATTCCCCCATTTACAAACTATATGAACAAGTTTCAAACCTACAGACTCAGAAAAATGATTTTAACTTAATTGAATTTGTCTTGGAGGAGATGGTAAGAAGGGATGAGATTGTGAACCAGAATCTTGAAAAAATCAAGCAGGAAATTAAAGAATTGATACAATCAAAGTATGACAATTTGAAACAAAAGATTATAATAGTGACTGATGCCTTTACAGAACTATTTATAAAGATGGATGATAATATTAAGTTATTAGAGTCTAAAATGGAGGAAGTTGATGACAAGATTAATAATTTGGATAACAAAATACAAAGAATTGAAAATGATTTGATAAATACTCAAGACAATAGCTCAGAAGAAAAATTTAAAATGGAAGCTGATCATAAGACTTGCAATGTAGAAAATATAAAACAACGGATTGAAAAAGAAGTTTTAATGATGCAACACAAGTTCACATAATTTGCGATCAGAATGAGAGGAGTACAGGAAAATAATAGGGATGATTTAAGGAAAATATCTGCTGAAATTCTGGCTGGGATTTTAAAGGTTCATCCTGAGGAAGTATTTTGCAGGATTGATAGAGTCTACAGAGTAAATTCTTGGATTGCAAAGCAAAGGCAACTGCCTAGAGATGTGGTGATTTTTTTTTACAGACAAAGAAATAAGAAATGATATTGTGCAAAAATCTTTTAATTCTACTTTACAACTGTATGGAAGAAAGATTTGGATATATAAAGAGCTACCGCCTAAGATGCTAGTAGATAGAAAGAAATTTGGATTCCTGGTGACTGAGCTTAAAAAACAAAATATTTTATTTAGGTGGGATGTTCCAGTTGGAATAATATTGAGATATCAAGGAGAAAGATACCAATTAAATACTGTTGAAAAAGCAGAAGAATTTTATTATAAGATTTTGAAAATGAGTTCAACATCTTCATGCACAACACAAGATAAGCAGAAGGAGCTGGAAATAATGGAAAAACATCGAGCCACAGAGGTCTTGGTAGATGAATCGCCTTTGGATCCTTTAAATGTTTCAGTTGGACTACCCATAAATAAGAGAGAAGCGGTGTTGGATTCTAATGTGATGACTCATCAAGTCACAGACAAGCATGGAAATCAATCAGTTGATACACAACTTATAGAAAAGAAACATGAATGGCGATCTAAGCCACAAAAGCAAAACCAACAAGATCAAGTTATAGATCAGAATGAAAACCGAATAGTTGATATACAACTCATAGAAAGGAAACCAGGATGGAGATCAAACCCACAAAAAGTCAAGAAAAAAAGAAATAGGTCTCACAAAAACAAAAATTTTTAAACTAGGCAACAGTGAAGCCAGTTATCTAAAAGATGATTGAATACATGAAAAGACAGTTGAGGCGAAGTATTGGTTAATATTATCCTGAGGAGAGTGACAGACCTCTGCAATGCCGTATTTTTGGGATGTGAAAAGGGCCTTTAACTGTTGGATTGGAATTATCTATTTTGGACTTTTTGATAAATGATAAATGTATTACGTTTATGCTGAGTTATATGGCAAGAGAGCTATGTTGGTGCACGCAGAAGATCTGGTTGCTACCCCATTATGATGGTTGGAATTAATAATCTTGAAGAAAGCCACTACTACAGATACTATATGGAATACAATTATAATGTCACTCGGGTGGTTGTTTTTTTTATATATATATACATGAAGATATTTATTATTGATGGGGGCAGATGATAACTGAGGATTCCAAACATTCTGTTGGAATTAGGATGTCATGTTACCCTAATATGGGTGATGGAGTTAACAATCCAGTTGAAAGACATTAAAGAAGACATTATATGATTACAAGTTTAAAGTTATTGATTTTATTTATATAAGGGAATATTTTTTTTTAGTAGGGTGGGCAGAAGAATAAAGATATTAAGAATTGTTATGTATGGAAATTTTGTAGGAAAGTGGGTGGAGACAGGCTAGTTTATTGATTGTTTAGTTTAAGAAAAGGGATGTTTAAGAGATATATTCATGGGAGTGGAGGAAATGGACAGACTATGAATTGAATAAATGTTAAATTAGGATTTATTATACAGTTTTATAGAGGAAGGCTGTTTTGAAATATTATATTAATATACACAAAAGATTAAATGTTAAATTAGGATTTATTATATAGTTTTAAAGTGGAAGGTAGTTTTGAAATGTTATATTAATATACATAAGTGGTTTGATTTAAGAGATATATGTAGGGGGAGGAGAAAAAGGGCAGATTATTGTTAAATTGGGAGTTATAATAATATTATTATGTTAAACTAGAAGTTATTACATAATGTTATAGTAGAATGTTATTTTGAAATGTATAATAAAAGGGGGATATAATAATATTATTAGAAAGAAAGGGTCAGTATTTGGGGGATGGAGTAAGGGGATGGTAAAGTATTATATAATCTGTTATGAATTTGGATCTTACTTTGAAGAAGTCACAGGGGGAGGGGTGGTGAGGTGGGGTTAGGGAGGAGGGGGGAGAAAAAAGGGGGAAAAATTTGTATTTGAAAAACTTTTTCAATAAAAAAAAAGAAAAAAAAAGAAATGAGTATTTGAAATTAAGGGCTTGAAACGTAAAACCTAAAAAGGCTTTTTTCCAAGATCTACACTGCTCAGTCCATTACTAATAGACTAAAATGGCACAAGGTTTTAGAAACACTTAAGAGTCTCTATATTTTCTTCCCATATCTTTATCCACTTCTTCAATAAATGCATTTTTATCTTTTAAGCTTTCAGAGTGCTTTACGCATCTGTGCATTTTAAAAATGGGATTCATAGGAAAGTTTCCAGGTAAAACTCTCTCTCCCACAATGGACCCAATTCCTGCTTCTGCAAAGCAACCTGACATGCAAATTATATTTAAAAAAGCAGTTTCAATCACTAAAAACACTTAAAATAAGTTGATGGATCTTCTATTTCACTTTGAAATTATATGAACTGCATATTAGGCAATTATCTGTACATTTAAACCTGCTGAGAATAGAGATTTAAAAAAATGTATAAAAGCAACTCAGTGGTAATATTAAAAGACCCTTCTTTCTAAGATTGTCAGCTGAGCTTTAAAATGATGACATCCACAAGTAATCAAATCAGCTGCCAGAAATATTTTTTTACCCCCCAAGTTTTATTCCAGAAAGTCCTGATTAAGTAAAATATTGTGCTTATTACTTTTGAATGAGTGCTGTGGCTTGATCTGGCTGGGAAGAGAATTATTTCCATCACTGCAGATTTCAATCATCCGTATAGTAATATGAACCTAAACTGTAGAAAATCAAGAGGTCTCCAGACTGGCGGGTGACATCATGCGTTCTCGTCCTTGAAACCTCAATTTCAAGAAAGGGAATTGTGGGAAGAATTTCATAATATGGGACTAAGAGGAATTCAGGGTCTTGCGGTGCAAAAAAGTACAGGTAGTCCTAGAATTACAGCCATTTGTTTGGTGACCGTTCAAAGTTACAACAGCACTGAAAAAAAATGACTTAGGACTTCACACCTACAACCGTTGCAGCGTTCCCCTAGTCACATGATCACAATTTGGACACTTGGCAACTGGCATATCTTTATGCGGGTGCAGTGTCCTGAGGTCATGTGATCCCCTTTTGTGTCCTTCTAACAACAATGGGGTAAGCCAAATTCACTTAACAACCATGTTACTAACTTAAAAACTGCAAAGATTTACTGAACAACTGTGGCAAGACAAGTCATAAAATGGAGCAAATCTTACTTAACAACTGTCTTACTTAGCAACAGAAATTTTGAACTTTATGGAGGTCGTAAGTCAAGGACTATCTGTATAACATTATTGTAAATCTAGAAACAAAACATCTAGAGTAGGGCCAGAATAGAGTAGAATTTTTTTATTGGCCAAGTGTGATTGGACACACGAGGAATTTGTCTCCGGTACATAAGCTCTCAGTGTACATACGAGCAACAAGTGATAAGTCATGATCATAAAATGCAATCAACTTGTCATTGATACTTTTTTCCTGCTCAGAAAGCTGCCTCTTATAGGAATGCAAAACAATTTGATCTGGCTTTTGTCTTCGGTTCCCACTGGACTCTGCAGCTGGGTGAATTCTAGCCTCAAATAAAATCTTCTGGAATCTTTCTCTTCTCAGTCAAATATCAAGTGGAAGAAATGCCATCTCTGAAAAACAAAGATCATTTTGCTTGTTTTCACAGTGCTTGAGTCTTCTGGCAACAGGTTTAAGTAGATACTAATAAGCAATATAAATTTAGAATGGAAGAATATGGAAAGGTAAGCAGAAAGTGAAAAAGAAATGAAGAAAAAAAGTACCGTATTTTCCGGCGTATAAGACGACTGGGCGTATAAGACGACCCCCAACTTTTCCTGTTAAAATATAGGGTTTGGGCTATACTCGCCATATAAGACTACCCCTCTTCCAACACACACCAAATAAAAATTAAAAAACATCAACTGCCTCAACACAATGTAAAAGCAGCTGTGCTAGACCCAAAATGGCCCCTGCAACTAGCAGGAACCTCACACAGCCACAAAAAGCGCAAAAAACAACTTTCACACTTTACACACACACAACACAACACAACTGGCTCATCCACAATGTAAAAGCAGCTGTGCTAGACCCAAAATGGCCCCTGCAACAAGCAGGAACCTCACACAGCCACAAAAAGCCCCAAAAAATCAACCTTCACACTTTACACACACAAAATTCCACATACAGCTTTGTGAGATTTTGTGTGTTTGTGTAGTTAGAATGAAACACTACAGAAACACACCACATCTCAGAAAGCTGCACAAATATTATTTTATTTTTATTTTTATATGAAAACTAAATTTAAAACTCCCTAAACTTTAAATGGCTAGGTCTAAAAAAGAACAACTAAAAAAACCCCAATTAACTATTTTTTTAAAGCTCCCAAAGGGGAAAAAAACTTACCCAATAGAACAGGGGTCTCCAACCTTGGCAACTTTAAGACTTGTAGACTTCAACTCCCAGAATTCCTCAGCCAGCTTTGTTTTTACTGGCTGAGGAATTCTGGGAGTTGAAGTCCACAACTCCTGCCTGCATGATTGCAGGCAGAAAGTGGCTTGCTGATGGAATGGATTCAGGCAAGCGAAGCAAGGCAAGCGTGGCGATTACCAGCTAAGGTAAGCAAGCTGGAGGGGGAAAACTTTTTTCTTTTTACAGGGCTCTGGGCTCTGGCGATCCCAGCTGAGTTGCCTGATTAGCAGGCAACGCAGCTGGGATCGTCAGAGCTTGGATCGATGGCTCTGGCGATCCCAGCTGTGATGCCCGATTGGCAGGCAACTCAGCTGGGATCGTCAGAGCTTGCAGAGTCACGTAAAAGGAAAAAAGTTTTTTCCTTTAACATGGCTCTGGCATCCCAGCTGAGTTGTCTGATTAGCAGGCAAAGCTGGGATCGTCAGAGCTTCGATCGCCAGAGCCATTTAAGGCTCGTTAGAGTCTTTTGGGCTGGTCTGCCTGGTTACAGGAGAACGACACCCGGCGTATAAGACGACCCCCGACTTTTGAGATGATTTTCATGTGTTAAAAAGTCGTCTTATACGCCGGAAAATACGGTAATAAAGAAGTGGCTTCCAATATTGTTAACAGCAGCTATATAAGTACATTTATATTTTGCCTCCTCTCTCTAAGGATACATCATAATTTTCTTCTCTCCATAACCTATCCTTTCTAATCATGAAATCCATAAATCACCAGTTCATTTTTTTCCCTACTTTCTGCAAAAAATCCATAAGCGGTTTCCAGTCACTAATAAAGTTGTTGGTTTTTCTGTAAGCAAACAAGTTAATTTGTCTACCTCTGCTAGTTCCATCATTTTCACCAACCATTCCTGCATTTGGGATATTTCAAAGTCTTTCCATTTTTTATGCATAGAGTAGTCTTACACTGGGCTCTTTTCTAATGGTCCATTAGTCACAGCAAAAAAGAAAAAAAGTTCTTGCTTCAGTTCAATATTAATCTTTAAAATTCTTTGTAGCATTGTATGTATTTAAATTCATGTTTTTCTGGATTTTTTTATAGGTCCACCAGGCATGACCTGCAGGTTGCCCATATTTACAATATAAATTTTAAGTACCTTTATACATTCTAGATTTTTTTTCTGGAATTATATGCCAAGGGTATGTCATTTTATTAAAAAAAATCTCTTTTCAATTATAACAAGGTGTGAATTTCATTCCTTTCATCCACATATTTTTTCACTGTTCTAACAATGTGCTATGATCAAAGTTTTTAGCCCATTTTATCACATATTTTCTTTTGTTCTTCTTTCATTTCAAATTTCAGCAAGAATTTATACATTTTAGCAATTACATGTTCATCATTTATGTATAGCTCAACTTCAGATTCTGTCATGTGCTGCTTAATGTCCAACTATCTATCTTAAACCTTGGTTTCTAACTGGGAAACTCTATAAGCCAGGGACTGCTTTAATCGACTATCAGAACGTTAACCTGGTTTGGGCCTTATTACTACCCAACATCCTCCACCAAGAGATCAACTGGCTGCCCTGATATGAGTCCACACAAACATCATCATTCCTTGTCCCCGAGGGACCCTTGTCCAGAGACCTCCCTTGAAAACACAATGGGCCCTTTGCCTAAGATCAAAAAGACTGACACCATGAAATTGAATCAAGATCCGAACATATCAATTACTTCTTTGGACGAATTCTTCCAAAATTTAATATCTCTGGAGTCACTGCCCAGCTCTCCTTTGGAATAATCTGAATCCCCGGCTGCCTCACTCTGCAACACACCTTCCTTGCTGGACTGTCTGACACCATCAGATGCTAGTTCTGTCTTGCCCTGTTTCACCACTTTGCCGTCCTCTACTGACACAGTTCAGCCCTCGGATATCCAGCTTTTGCAACAGTTCTGTCTCCATCTGGCCGACTCTATTACCCTTTTGACATCCTCTGTTGGAGTGCTGGAGGGCAAAGTGGAATCCCTTAGTAAGTCGGTCTCAGCATCACATTCATGTAGAACCATCAGACATGCACTGGGCCCGTCCTGAATGGCTAGCCATCTCCCTCCACGACCGACGCCGTTAGTGAATCTCCAATTGCTCTCAGCCAACCTATGTCTGAACCTGGCCCATTCTCACTTTAACAAGCACGACTGGACCAATCGTAAAACCATATTAGGAGCCTTGGTAGTACAGTGGTTTAATGCACCCTGTAATTAACACAGCTGCCTGCAATTTCTGCAGGTTTGAATCTTACCAGGCTCAAGGGTGACTCAGCCTTCCATCCTTTCTAAGGTAGGTTAAATGAGGACCCAGTTTGTGGGGGCAATAAGCTGACTTTGTATAAATATACAAAAGTATGAAGGCTATTGCTTAACGCATTGTAAGCCACCCTGAGTCTCCGGAGAAGGGCGGCATATAAATCAAATAAAAATAAAAATAAACATTAGACACATTGAGGCTCTTATCCAATTCTCACATCTTGAACAATGAGCTGCTTTCTGTGGAATGGCTTCCTAGCACATCTCACCACAAACGCCTGATTCTCAAGTTCAGCTCATCCAAGATCCCCTCGCTTTTATCTGGTCTTCACAACCATCTGACCCACTTTGGAGTCTTCCCTCAGAGATGCTTTATAAATACTCACCTATCCTCTCTTGGGAAGAAGCCGATCAATGTGGACACTTGTCGTCGGACAGGGACGGAGTGCAAGGACCTTCACACGGAAGCTGGTAGCCCTTTGAGGGCCTCAATTACCAGTTCCACAAATCCGCTGGCGACCCAGCTACAACAGGAGGACAACCTCCGGACTAGAAATGTTGCGCTCCCAGATCAACCCCTCTCTACCTCTGATTCTGAAGGCTTATCAGGACTTGGCCCCTTATCTCTGATCACTTGTTCCCCTTCTGCTCCGAGAATCTTGCCTCCCGAAATGCCACACTCTCAGTCCCCACAACTGGCTGGTTTGACCTTTCAGACTCCTTGGCCTCCCCCTCTTTCCCCATCTATCATCATCACCAAACCACATAACGGCTGCATTTTTTTTTGATGACAACACCACCATACAGTTGTCTCCCCCGACAGTTCTACCTGTACGACATTCAAGCCACTACCGAGACCAGGACTATAACTTCAGTCCAAATCTGGCTTCCCACCAGAATTCTCCAAGAACTAATAATGACCCCAAAACTAAGCAAGAAAAACAAGGCAAGATAACAGATTTTTTTCGGTCTAACTGTCCCCCGGTCTTTCCACCAGCCCCCTGTTGCTTCTAAATGACAGTCAAAGATCCACTCTCCAACTCTTCCTTGGTCCATCATGAGTTGGAACATCGCAGGCTGGCGTCCAAAAAAGCCGACCCAGACTTTTTTAACTACCTCAAAAACTTTCAAATTCTCATATTTCAGGAAACGTGGGAGGTTACTTACTATCTTAAACCTTTCTTTTAAATGTGCATACAAAACTCATGGAAAATTAAAACCCTCCACAGCCAGTTGCTCTCTTGGCTTCAAATTATATAATACATGTTCTTGTTCTAAGAACTCTTGTTCTAAGAACTTAACTATCTCTTTACCTGTTGTTTCTTTCTTCTAAAATGCTTCTTGTGTAGAGACCTCAAAAATGCATTTTTAGGCATAGTCTGGGTTAATATCTATTCCATATTCTCAATATGGCACTTCTAATATAGTGATTTTTAAAATCTACATTAACATTAACTTTATTGTATCATAGGAAACCATGAATGTTCTTTAAAATGTGTTGAAGCCATCTCTTTTCAGGTTTACACACAATACCAGAGCAAATTAGCCAAGGTTTGATTCACACAACTTCAAAGCAAAACCTGATAATGCTAAACAATTTGACCATGCGATATGTATTTGTTTTTGTAATGATGGGATATATAACTTTTATATTATAATCCTGGCATACAATATAACTTCAGAACAATCTAACACAAAAATATATAAATAGTATAAAATGTAATGTAATGTAATGTAATGTAATGTAATGGAATAGAATAGAATAGAATAGAATAGAATAGAATAGAATAGAATAGAATAGAATAGAATAGAATAGAATAGAATAGAATAGAATAGAATTTTTTATTGGCCAAGTGTGATTAGACACACATGGAATTTGTCTTGGTGCATATGCTCTCGGTGTACATAAAAGAAAAGTTACATTCTTCAAGAATCATAAGGTACAACACTTAATGATAGTCATAGGGTACAAATAAACAATCAAATCATATTAGGAAACAGACAATATAAATCGTAAGGGTACAAGCAACAAAGTTACAGTCATACAGTCATAAGTGGGAGGAGATGGGTGATGGGAACGATGAGAAGATTAATAGTAGTGCAGGCGTAGTAAACAGTTTGACAGTGTTGAAAGAATTATTTGTTTAGCAGAAGGATGGTGTTCAGGAAGAAACTGTTCTTGTGTCTAGTTGTTCTGGTGTGCAGTGCTCCATAGCATCGTTTTGAGGGTAGGAGTTGAAACAGGATGTGAAGGGTCTGTAAATATTTCCACAGCCCTCTTTTTGACTTGTCCAGTATACAGGTCCTCAGTGGAAGGCAGGTTGGTAGCAATTGTTTTTTCTGCAGTTCTAATTATCCTCTGAAGTTTGTGTCTGTCTTGTTGGGTTGCAGAACCAAACCAGACAGTCATAGAAGTGCAGATGAGAGACTCAATAATTCCTCTGTAGAACTGTATCAGCAGCTCCTTGGGCAGTTTGAGCTTTCTGAGTTGGCACAGAAAGAACATTCTTTGTTGTGCTTTTTTGATGACGTTTTTGATGTTAGGTATCCATTTTAGATCTTGTGATATGGTGGAACCTAGAAATTTGAAGATCTCTACTGTTGATACTGTGTTGTCTAGTATTGTAAGAGGTGTAAGTATGGAAGGGTTTCTCCTAAAATCTACCACCATTTCTACAGTTTTGAGTGTGTTCAGTTCCAGATTGTTCCAGTTGCACCACGAGGATAGTTGTTCAACCTCCCGTCTGCATGCGGATTCATCATTGTCTTGAATGAGACTGTTGTGTCATCTGCAAACTTCAATAATTTAACAGATGGATCGTTAGAGATGCAGTCATTGGTATATAGAAAGAAGAGAAGTGGGGAGAACACACAGCCTTGGGGGGGGGCTGTGCTAATTGTACAAGTATCTGAAATGATTCTGGAAAAATAATACAACTTCCAATCAACCTGTTGAATGAAGCTCTTAGTTCTTTCTTTGTCATGCAAATTCAGGCTGGATGTTGTTTTTTGCACTAAGACTCAACAAAGGAAACTAAATCTGGTCCAGTGGCCTTGAAGGATGTGGGAAGATCTGTTACCAAGGCAACAATCAGAGAAGCAAAACTTAATTTAAAAAAAAAAAACAAATTTGAGACAAGCTCCCCCTAATTTACATGAAGGTAAAGTGGAAAAGACTTTCAGACTTGCAAAATTCTGTTCTTATAATTCTTACAGTCAAAGTAGTTTTAGATCTAAATGACATTGGTTCTTAGTCTTCTCTACCCTACAGGGCTGACACTGGCCGAGAAAGAAAAGATGAGCAGAGTCTTCAGGAAGTAGTCACTTGTTCATCCGCTGCTTCCAACTTTCCTCAGGCATTTTGAGAAGATGTTTCCACATGAGGATCTTCTGAAGGGCAAAGAACTCCTTGCGAAACATCAGCTCTGATATATTCAAGCTCTGAATGCAACAATAAATGAGAAAAAAAATGTTATTTTCCTAGAATTTGATGGGACAAACTCTGCCAAGCAAGTAATGTCTTCTGAGGCAAAGGAATGAAGTCCTTTCAACTTTCCTTCACATCTTCAGCCATGTGATCTCTCACACTTTGGGCCACTCTGAGTCGCCATGAGATACTTTTCTTTATTCAGGGTTGAGACATATAAACTGAACTCAGTTTAAGCCCAGCCAAATGAAGCAACTGTAATGAGGAGAATGCCTGGAGCATGATAGGGCTGCTGGCTTGTGAGATGACAGGTAACAGATAACACTTTGCTGCTGTTGCACATTTTGTCTATACAAATTAGTCATCTTGTCTCTTGGGATACACAGGTGTGCCTGGCCTACTTTTGGGCCCAGAGTAGAGCACCTCGGGCCAGGTTGTCAGAAGGTGCAAATCAACATGGCATGATAAAGCTCTGCCTCCCGAAAAAATAGCTGACAGCCTGGCCTTTTCGCTTTAAATGAGACCCTCCTTTGGAAACAGGCAAATGCAGGTGAACGCAGCTGGTCCTGCAAGCCAAACTGAAAGCAAAGCAGAGAAAAAAAGGGGGGGAGGGGGGAAGTCTATTAGCCAGAGAAAAGGGGCATGCAGCTTGTCTGCAGCTCATTTATAAGTGCCTTTGAAGCTGAGGGTTTTTCATTTCCAATTGGGTGTAATAGAGAAAGAGAGAACATTTTTCAAAAAAAAAAAAAAAAGCTCTGAAGCCTCTCCTTGCCATTTCCCATTCTGTAACGATGATGAATCATATCTTTCAAATCAGTTTGACATTAGCTTTATCACTTGTAAATCCACGAACAGACTCTCATCGTTATTTCTCTGCTCCCAGGGCAAAAAAAAAAAAAAAAATACCTAGAAGAGATGCTGTTACAACTACTAGTCCTACACAAGATGTAGCAATGAACAGCTCAACTGCAAGACTACTGGGGTGTTATTTATTTATTTATTTATTTATTAAAATCACACCCTGACATCTTAAAAACATAACGGCTAATGCTGAATTTCCACTCTGGGAAAGCCTAACCTGTTGCAACACTATCTTTAAAGGAATCCATCCCCCCCTCCCCCACTGTTTTGTTTGACCTTTTCCCTTTCTCAGTTTATCTTTTCCATGTCATGGGCTCCAGGAGCATCAAAAATTTTGAAGAGGGCCCTGATTTAAGAAAGATTTGCTAGCCTACCTCACCCAATCAAATCCACAAATGGAAGCGGGGCTCATTTTGATGTAGCTGATCTAATCGGTGGTTCTAACACACTTCACAACCTTTGCAAGGCACTTCACAGAGTCGCAAAAGCACTTTGCAATTTGATGGCTTTCCTGATGCTTCTGGGATTGTTTGTCTATGCACAGTTATTTGTGGGGAGCCCCCCCCCTCCCCGAAGTATGAAATATTTTGGGAAATATTTAAAAAGGCAGGATAAAATATTTCCTCTAAAGGAGAAATGAAAAAAATCTTAAGGGAGGCAGAAACCAGGCCCAGTTTCCCTGCCCCAAGTAGAAACTGAGGAAGCCAGCTTTTAGAAATGCAGATTTGGTAATCCATTCAGAAAGACTGGGTCAAGACAGAAACTCAGATAGGCAGCAAACAAAAAGTTGAGAAAATTAGGTCAGACAAACATCTAGGATTTGCATTTTCCCTTTTGCCTATAGAACCAGCCATGACCCCTACATGACCACATAGGAATCCAGAAGGTATAAAAACACACCCACTTTCAACTCCATTTTGTCAGCTGTCCCAGAACCACAAACACTGCCGGTTCTCTTCCCCAATAAATGGGCCTTCTTTCCAATCAGCTTCCAGCCTCCATTTTGTTTCCAGAGCCTCTCTCCCGGATTGGAACTGGAACTGGATATTTCTTCCAACATACTTATTTATTAAATTTATCCCCCCCCCCCCCCGTCCTGCCATAAGGGTACTCTTGTATTTTGTGATTGCTGCAGGGAATGTACATTATTCTAATTTTATTTCCAGCATTGAGAATGCCTAGTGGTGCGATGGACATTGTGATAGACACTGTGACACTGACAGAAAGGACTAATTAATTTAATTTTTCACATTTCTAGCATAGTAGCTAACATCTCAATAAACTCTCAGCCTATCAGAGATCTTTTAGAATACAAGAATTACTTTGTAATGTGGTCTTAACATTAATGTGGTCAGCCATGAAGTTGAACAAATATTATATGATAGATTTCTTGATTGCACTTTTTAAAAAAGCTTATGATTTTATATACCATCATCCTGAAAATCATGCTTAGTGTCCATATGCATGTTGGCTCTCTGTATATTTATTGCATTTACAAACTGATTATGTTGGAACTGTCACTCAGGGCTGTCATTGTTTTGATAGCTTCATTGAATTTATATTCATTATTTTCAATCTGCTCTATGTCTGACCTGGATTTGATCGTCACCTGGTGACTCATTATTTAAATTAACTGGTAGAGCCCCATCAGGCATTACAAACATTTTCCTTTGAATCAAGCAGCTTACAAATTCCTCCAGTCCAATTAACTGTCTACAATAAAACATAGAGTTATTTATGTACTTAAACATTGTAAATTATATTTAGTTTGGGTTTTTTTTTAACCAGATTCTAGTTCCTATAAAATCATGGCTTAATTTATAGACATTGTAATACTGCAAACATTTTAACACATCTATTTTTGAAGAGGCTGTGCACAAGATGTTCCAAAAATGCATTTAGGAGTAAAAAAAAAAAGTTCACACAAAATACTATGAATATTATGAATGCCCACCATGAACTTGGAATCCTCAATTTATAATGTACTTAATCAGATTTTTGTAAAGATTGCATCCCTGTGCAGTTATCTAAGGGTGCACCCCACTCAATTTAATGAGCTTTATTCAAGGGAGTGAGTAAAAATTATCTTCAGACAAATGGCTGGTCTTTTGGTTTTGATATCATCTCTTTTGTGTGTAGGAAGCTGGTGATGGAAGGCAGAAGAAGGCAATCAATGGAGAAGAGAGAAATCTTGGCAATTGAGGACAAGGCACTTAGTAAACTGCTGGAGGAAAATAATTTTCTGAAGGATTAAAGAACCATTTGTGGAGTTTAAAAAAAGTCTTTACAGCAAAAACTAAGAAATA